>VZTR01013406.1:25917-49991 GCA_013400775.1 Chaetops frenatus | reverse complement strand
TTTCTGGGCGGGAGTTCACGGTGACATGAACTCCACGAGAGACTTGTGTTTCTTGTGGGAAAATCTCCATAGTGAGACAAGAGAGACTCTTCTTCCAATTGAACTGATGAAAGCCTATTTTAAGAGTGGTAAACTGACCAAGGATTTCTAATTTTGTTTCTCTGTGTTGTTGATGGAAAAGATGAAAAGATGTTGCTAAAGGGAGACAGATGGCGGGGGCGGGGGGGAGAAACCATCTGGGGGTTGATTTTGATTCTACACCTGGGGAGTGGTTTTGGTTCTTTTTTTCTCTCTTGTTTTTCTGTTCTGTTAATAAACTATCTTTATCCTTGAAGTTTAGGCCTGCTTTGCTTTTCTCTTAATCCTTATTCTCACGAAACCACTACACTACACTCTTGCCTGGTGTGAGCAGGCGAACAGGTGAACGTGAAACCACTACATTAAGTGGTATTTCTGCCCAGTTGTGAACAAACCCGCGACAGTACCTTTTGTATCCCTTTGGAGAGAATACCGGAGATCAAAGTTTAAATAGCATACATCTTGTCATGTTTGGATCAGCATCTTGTGAACACAGTCAGCATTACTTACACTGTTAAGGCCATTGCTTTGTGCTTAACAAATAACCAGAAGCAATTGACCAAAAAACCCTCAAAACCTTGAGAAATTGCATCTGTGCATTAAGTTCCAGTGAAAAACATTTTTTCTCCTTTTCTGTCCCTGTTTAATGATTTGGTATCTGTCAGATGAAGCAAGGGGAAAGCAAAGAAAAACATAGACAGGATATCCACACCATTACAGGAAGAGTAAACCAATAAATATATCTAAGCAGGTAGAGAAGAAATGATTCTTACCTAATGAGATTAATGATGTCAAGGAAAGATGGCAGTAAAAAATTCCAACCAACGTTTATGTGCTCCACTACTAGTCAAGACAATATGCCCAAAACTTAGTTAATTTTCCAGATTCTAAAACTTAAATATACACTTACATGCTCATCATAAATGTGCACACACATAATGAGCTACATTTAATTTTGAAAGTTAAAGAGATAGATAAGTACACCTTGGACCTGCCAAGTTACATTTCCCTAAAAACCATGTGGCAATTGGTTTCTCTGCAAGAATTAAGAACTTTCCTGAATGAGACAGACGAAACAACTAAACAAAAGCTACACTTCCGCTAACTTGTACTAATTTTGTCTTCATGTTTCTTAAATTCTTTGCTCCCTAATGATGTCATGACACATGGAAAATACAGATTTAAACATCTTAGTCTGGAAATGGCTTAAAACCTGTACTTCCAATATTTTTTTTTTTTCTTCTGGTAAAGGTTTAATCTCTGGGCAGGCATGTATCTCTCTGGGGGGGCACTGTTATTGCCATTAATTATATCTGAAACCCATCCTTATGTTTTTCCCCAGGAGAGTTATCAATATAAATTAAAATATACAAAAAGTGAGCTCTAGATTGATTTTTTTTTTCTTTCAGAAGAAATGTAGCTAGTATGAGACATAAGCTGGTAGAACTACTAATCATGAAAGCTTTAACTGTGAATGGCTTTAGGAGCATAGAATAACACTGCTATTTTCTTGTCTGAGTTACAGTTTTTAATATGATGTGATCCAACAAAAAGAGCTGATCGTTCAGGCTTTTACCTGTCATCTTTGGGAAAACTATTGGAAACAGATAAAAACAAATATTAATCTTATGAATCTTCTTTCCTGAGTATGGCTCTTGTTTATATGTAATGTAAGTGCAACAATTTGCATATTTAATAATCAATTGCTGTTGTTAATAATAAGTAGCTGTTGCAGCTATCCAACTTTATCTTCTACTTTCTTCACACAGAGAAATTGTGTAAAGTAAAATTCCCTAGCCTCATCATGTTTTGAATCCTTTGAATATTTTTTTGCTCCCACTTGTCTGAAAACAACCTTGTTTTAATAGATAAACATGTGTTGTTGAGATACAGTAAAGGAGAAATTCAGCAGGAAAGACTGAGGGCCAGCATGTAGGTATGTATATTAGTGCAACACTGAAGAGATTTCATGATCATATCTTTTCCATGTACTGTTCCTAAAGTATGTTGTTATTGCATGTTTTGTGCATGATAGAGCATGAAGTCAAAAAAACCCACCTCTATCTTTTGCTTAAATTAACAAGAAAAGATAGCTTGGAAAAAAATAGTGTCACATGACAAAAGTTGAGCAATGAATGATGTCACTGATATATATGAAGAAGCCCTTCTTCTTACCCTTGACATCCTTAGCCAGATTTAATTCCAAATGGGCCTTGGCCTTCCATGTTGGAAAAGTGAGCCTGTGTTTAGAATAATGCTTTAGTTTCTGCTTCAGGCTGTGTGTCAGAAAGCATGAAATCTTTCTAGTGGCAAAAGAAATCATCAAGAAAAACAATGATTCTAACCCTGACATTACAGTTCTCCCGAGACAAGATATAACATGTCTTGGGGCACTGCTCTGAAGGCAGCGCATTTTTTTTTTATCTGTCACACTAATGAAGAATGCAAGTACAAGTCTGAAACACAGTTAAGCATTGCTACACCTAATTTGCTTTATTGGTAGAAGCCTAAATTACTACTCCAGGCTCTAATCAGAGATCTTATCAAGGATATAGAGCCTAGCTTTGTAATAATGTAGATGTCTCTTCTATACTTTTGAGATAGTTTTTCCACCTGACAAGAATAGGATGAAGAACGATAATAAGGACGGGGCTGTGGAACAGGTTGACCTGTATTTCCACAATACTGTGGCACTTGGATGGAAATCAATGTAAGAGTTAAAGCTAATAAAAAACTTCTTGGTTTTGTTTTGTTGGGGTTTTTTTAATTATTAGTTTTTAATATTAAAAAAGGGTTATTCCCTCAAAATCAGCATTTAGACACAAACTTCACCTAAACTTTAATAAGGGGCTGAGGACAGAATATCATGCAGCTTGCTGTTATTATAGAGAAAAACATTTATAGTATTTACATGTATGGTTAACAGGAACAAAGTATCAATAATTAAAGGATGAAGTCACTAACACAGAGCTCCCTCTCAAACTTTAAATGTAGTTAAAAATTAATAGAACAAATCCACTGTAAAGAGATTCTTTCAGTGTTCTAGGTTGTTCTTAGGTGAGGTGTTTACCTGGCAATCTTTTAAGTAATCTTTGAGGAACAGTATAGTAGGTGAAAAATTTATAACTTTCCATTATTTAAAAAAAAAATATTGTGAGACAACAATATGAATAATAAATGTATGTTTAAAATAGTAAGTAATCTCCCACTTTAAACCAGAATTAATATCTCCTCTACTGTATCATAGGAATAAATAAATAACCTAGGTTCCCTATACCATTCAAAGCAATGTCAATCACCTCTCATAAATATTTTAGGGAAATTTAGCTTCTTCCTGAAGCGATTAAATTTATTTATTTATTTATTTATTTTCTATTTTGGTTTCTAGTTGAATTTCTCAAGACTTATTGCCATCAACAAAGCAGACAAAAGGACACATAAAAGACAGTTGTGATTGGAACTGTAGGAAAAACAAATTACATTGAGTCATGCAGTGCCTCAGTTGTTTCTTTTGTGTGAGCTGTAGAAAAAATTATGTTTTTTGGGACTGCACTTTGTTATCACATATTCTCATCAAAAGGATTTGATACTTCTTTAAGCATGGAAATGAATGGTGCCAGCCTTCATTAAATAAATACCTGACAGTATTTACTTCAGTAAGATGAAGAAATAAAAATACTGGAAAGTATTTGGGTTTTTTGTCTGTGTGTGTTTTGTGGTTAATGATGTATGTTTTCATGTGTTTGTGGGGGTTTTTTTTCCCTGTTTTTCTTCTTATGGGGATATATGAAAGAGAAGGAAAGTTTATCAATTATATTTTTAATAAGATTGACTTAATTGTCACACTGGTAAAAATTCAAGATAAGGTGCTTTGCTACAATATCTGTATGTAAAATTCAGAGTTTCTTCTATGTATTTTGTCTTCAATACCTATATTGATGGAGCTAAACTCATGATAGTCAGCATTATAGTCAGTATCACCCTTTCAGCCATTTCTTTCAGCCAGAACACCAGAACTATGATGAAAATACTTCTTCCATGTCAATATGGAGTAACTAGAGTGGATAGGCAATGTTGTAAACATCTAACAAGTAGTCATAATATTGTCTATTTCTCTGGCTTTGACTTTCACTTTATTTTAGGAAAAAGTGAAAAGAAAGTTATGTATTTACTGGCAATTTTTATAGGATCTACCATCATTAAAATAAACACTATCTGTATTAGGAGAATGAAAGAATAAAAGAAGGAAAGAAAGAAACAAAGACAATTTTATTTTATTTCAAAGAATTTTTGACATTGTTTAGTCATTCATCAGATACAGATATACAACAATGCGTATTCTAAGATGGCTGATATATCTGTGATTCTCATTAGGATCCATATATAGAAAAGAAAGAAATTCTTAGTATTGGAATTGGATATCACCTGTTCTTTGAGTAGATTATCTCTCAATAGTTGCAGGCACATGGAATACCACTTTTCTCTTCATATGTTGTGAGACAAATTGATCCAACCTGTCTCTCGAGAAGTGTTTTAACTCATTTAGGGTCAGTTTATTTTAAAATTTAACTTCAGCTACCTATGTACTCTGAAAAATATGTGCTCAAATCAAAGAGTACCTCTTTCCTGTTTCCTGCCAAGTAGTTTATAAATATGGGATAGGTAGACAGGCATTTGAAATCAATTTAGATCCTCCAGAGCAGCTCGACACATGTGCTCTGTGAATGAAATACATGATGTAAAAACTATTTGTCTTCAGAAACACTGAGCCTCTGACCTTCACCTACCAAGATTAAGGTGTTGAATAGCCAGAAAGGCTTGACTCTTCAACAACACCATGAATCTGTATATTGCTGTATATTAAAATGAAGCAAGAATAACAAATAAATCAGATACTTCTATCTCAATGATTTCTCATTGATGAGAAAGGAAACAGATGAAAGGAAACAGAAATCGAATCAAGAGCAGCAAAAGGTTTAAATTATATGGATTAGGTTATTCTGGGAACAAAAATGAAATTGATCTACAAGGAAGTATATGGTTTGCAATGGAATTCTATTCTCAGTTTTTTGTGAACCTAAGAAAGAAAATATTTTCATCTCAAATTAACTCTATTCACAGTAAATTTGGCATAAATTCATTCTAGTATCTTGGAAAAATTAAAAAGAAATATCAAAATTTCAGCTGCCATTTTCTGTATATCTTCATATGCACTACACCAGTAGACCAACAGTAGCTGCTCTTTAGTCATATGGAAAAGCACAGAGGGAAATTGCTCATGTGACAGAAATAAAGGGGTTCAGGGTGGGCACATACATAGGCTCATTAGCAAGCCATATTCTCAGATGCTGTGGTACCTTCTCTTCCCAAGCTTTTTCCTTGTACTTATTGGTTGTACATTCTTCTAAAAAAGAAATGCCTTCATATATGCTTGCTTCAAAAAGCAGATCTTAAATTATCTGGCATTTATGGGTAGCAGAGGGAGGACAGCATAGAAAACACCAGCTTCTCTTGACATTAAAAAGAGTGATCAGTCTAATACAACAGTTTTTGTTGACTCCTCTTCCATCAGATGATAAACACATAATCTTACATCTTGATCAATAAAGCCCATCTTTCATTCAAGAGCAAAGATTGAGACTCAGATTTATACTTTGAGAACATGTCTTAATTAGTTTACCATCAGCTTTCTTCTGTGTAATGCAATATAAATAAAGAAAAGAAAAAGCTCTGAACAGCCATTCAGGGCAATTGTCACTAGTAAAAAGACTTAGTGAGAAATTAAAAGGTGTAAACTTAGAAATAGAAACCTTTGAAACTTTCATGAAGTATATAAAATGTGGACTGGGTTTCATCAGGTTGCAGGTACAATATATTGCATTGTGTCAAACAAAATTGTCATCCTGTTGTGAAAAACACACAAGCCTTTTTAAAATGGACTTTTTTATACCAAGAACTGTTATGCTGTAAGAAATTTCTACTAAAAGTACAAGGTCTATAAAGATTTGACTTCATTGGTTAGTATAATTGATAGTGAGTTATCAAAGGAAACCAAAGAGAAAGACTAGAGGGCTGCAAGACCTATCTACGAAATCCTAAGAGATATATTCCTTTTATGCTTAACTCATGTTAATGTCAGTGAGAGTTATGTGCACAAGTGGAAAGAAAAGACACCTCTGTATGCAGTCATTTTCAGATGAGAAACAAAAAAAAGGGGAAAAGAACAAAAACCAGATTATTTAAATATAAGAGAGCACTTCAAAAAGGGTTGTACAGACTATGAATCAAAACATCTGAAATTCTGATCAACATAAACAGAGATGACAGTAATTCCCTGTGCAGTGACAGAAATCTAATCATTACTGTTACCAAAATGTGTCTGTCTCCATTCAAACAATAATGCCATTAAATGCATACAATAAATTTTAGAAACTGTATAACTTTTATTCTTAATCCTTCTCTGTCCAGAGGTGGAATCTACATTTCTTCAAGTTGTTTTTTGAGTAGAAGTTTTTCAGTTTTAATGTATGTACTCTCAGGATCATAATAATCTAAGTTGTTACCTCCAAAATCTGTAATTAAAGGAGATTTAAAAAGAAAACAGGTAAGCAGAGAAAAATTCTAATTTAATTAGGGAGGTACTATTCAACCCAAAATTTGATGAGCCATTTTAATGTTTGAAATAAATCTTTATATTTTTAGAAAACATGGAAACATTTCCAATTTCTGGATTCTATTTCTTTCCTCCTGACTATCAGGGGTTTTTTTTTCATTTTGTTCTGTTTATTTTTTTGTTTTTATCTTCCATTTTTTGTTTTCAGCAGTATGGAGAGAGATTTAGTTTGTTGTTTTATGTCATTAAGTTATTCCCTCTTTCTGATTAAAGCCACATAGTTTTGTTTATATGAGAGAAGGACAGGCTACTGGAAGCACATAAACAATAATTTTCATTGTGAAATATTCCCTGGAGACCTCCGTATTACGCTGTACGGGAAAGGATATAAGAGAAAATAAGTACTTTGTAAATAATGCAACATGATTTGGAAAATATTCCTACTCTAGAAGTAACAGCAGAAACTTTTTTTATTGCACTTTTAGTTGAGTTGAAAGATATTTTCAGATTGAATAGTATCACTTCCTTCTTCTGAGTAATGGCTTCTCCAGCCCACCATGATGGTTTCATTGCCATCAAAACCAGTAGTCAGGCTTTCTCATGCAGAAGTATCCATAAGAACCTTCTACTCAGCCAATAACCAATGATTACTGTGATTTTTAAATATCAGTCCCTGGACAATTTTCCCTCTTTTCAAGTCTTCTGTGTTGCCTGTTGTTTGCATTAATTTCTTTCAGGAAAACACTTCCTCATGCATTTTTCTTCTTGCCTTACTTTCCAGTAATTTTCTGAGCTGTTCAGAAAGTGTAAATGTTACATTATTTTGGATCTTTGAAATGATATGATAATATGTGTGGAGTCTATTTTTTTCCCAAGGGCAATAATTTTGGGACTTATTTTAGTGTCTTTTAAAAATTTATTTCTTTTATGTTTTCCCCCTCTTGTTATAAGACAAGAAGAAACTACTACTGTGGTCCAATGCTAGAAACTCCTTAGCTCTAGGAAATTTCAAAACGTGCACATTGCATAATTATGTGAAATAAATGCAAAGAGATTATTGGTATTAATTTTGGCTATTCCAAAATTAAAATTACTCATCTTCTCAGATTTTTTTTTTATGTTGTTCAAAAATATAAACATAAGTTGGAAAAAATACCAACTCTCCTCTTAAAACTTGTTATAAATATTTGTCAATCATATCAAGAAGGAAATTTAAGGTCATTTTTAAAATATATTTAATAAAAATATTGTAGTAAAGACATTGTAGATGACTGGAAATCAGACTTTGTCCGTAAAATCTGAAGGACCATGATCCATACTCTATACTTTGCTCTTTGATCAAAAAACAAAGAGAGATGTATTATGCATTAAGCAAAATATTTGAAAACATACTTTCAACAAGATTAAAAGTACACTTGTGTTCCTATTCCCCTTATGAACTCTTCAGTCTCTTGTTTCATTTCTATAGAATTATAGTTCTCTTCAATCTTTCCTTACAGTTAAGTTAAAATTTTCTGTAAAATTGCTTTCATCAAGTAGTAAATAGAGATCAATGTGAAATCCTATAGAAGATAAGGTTCTTGGTAATTGATATTTCACGCCTAGGACACATGAATGGGTGAGGTTGATAGCATGTTCCACAAATTACTCTGGAAAACAAGCCGTAGCATGGAGATATATCTTTGATCTTGTGCTATGCAAACAATGTATACAGGAAATGAAAAAATTTCCATAAGAACCTAATTTATATCTTGATTTTTGGTTTAGTTTTTATTTGCTTTTTTGTTTGCTTCTTTTCCAAGCGTAAAATATCCTTTAACGACATTTAACTGGAAATAGATTTTAATCTAGAGTATGCCTATACAACATTTTGTTGGCCAACATTTTTCTTTCTGTAAATTTTAGACCTGTAACTTCTTACTCATATTAATTTAGGAATTTCAGTTATCTTACTCTTGAACTGATTTGATTTATAAGGAATTTGATGGCATTTATTGCACTGGGGAATATTTTGTTTGTGCACAGTAAATATGCTTCTGATGAAAATGAAATTTCAAGGTAAGTAAATATCTTCTATGGATCATTACAGATATTATTAAAATTATGTGCCAAATTGATAAATAACATTACAAGCTAATTTTATTTTAAGGAAAAAAAAAAAAAACCCTGATTTGTAAGTGTACCAAAAAGCAGAAGAAAGAAAATGGATCAGAAATTTTTTTTACCATTCTGTGCAAAACCACCGAACTTGAATATTAAAGAGATTGTCTGAAAAAAGAAGTAAGTAAAGGCATTCTGAATGGTTGGATTAATACAGAAATCTCCAAGCATGTGAGACCTGTCAAGGTTACTCAAAACCTAGTGGAATATTCTTTTATCTATATTCTGTTCATTATCTATGTGGAGAACCATAAATGGACCATAGGAAATATGCATTTACGCTGAAAGCAATGGGAAGTATATTTTTGTATATAACATTTCCCCATTATGACTTAGAGCTCAAAATTATGCTGCAAAGAAATATAAAAGGGTTTTCCTGCTAAAGATAACACAGTAAGGAAAAAAGGAGAAAAATAGCTAGAGAGATCATACTGTTGAGACCTCTTCACTAAGAAATGCTAGAAGACACACAGATGCCTTTTTCCCATTGTCCCTCCCCTCCTAATTAAAAATCACCTTTTATAAAATGTTTGGGGTTTTGTACACTCAGCTAAGCTCTGCTTCACATAGTGAGTTTCATAACATTTGATAACAAACCTAAGAGGTCAAGATGATTTACAGCAGTGTTAGCATAAGGGCTTTAATCTTGTTTCTAGTGATGGTAATCATATGGGCCACTGGGTGCAGAAGTGTATTGCTCCCTAGCTATTTGTATCAGTGTGTTAACATTTAAAGTTAAGGCAAACTAATATTATTTAAAACCTGCTTAGTGAGTTTCTGCGTTTGAAAGAGCAGCAAGGTTTTTTTTTTGGGTCCACGGTCATGCTCCGCTCACAGTTTTTGCACTCTTCCTTATGGCAAACGACCAACAGGTTCCTGGAATCTATGCTGCATAGAGGATGTGCCAAGGAAAGCAGATCGATTAATTAGGTCTCTTATCTTTTTGGCCTGAATGTAAAGACTCAGATGATAAGAGGTAATAAGCAGTAGAAGTTTCTTGGAAATAGTAGGAATGGCTTTGCACCTCCTTTTGCAAAAAAGAGGTTTGGTCCCGTGTGCCATGTTTTTTAGAAGAAATTTATTAAATATTCTGATATTTAGGTAAGCCTTCTTATATATTACTTATTATTAATGCCTATGTGTTAATAAAATCAGTAGCAAGAGTATTTTCTTAGCTATACAGTTTGTGTTATCTAAGGTCTGGGAAGGTCTCTCTACTTAGCCTGCCTTCTAACCTCTTTCTTATTTTTTTTTTCTCTCTCTCTTGCTGAATTTTTCATGAGATATGTGTGTTACCCCATGTAGTTTCTAGGTCTGGTTGACTCTCATATCCACACCTAATAAGAAATTCAGCTGAAAACAGTTCATAAACTTTCATAGTGGAGAGGAAGATACCCAGGGATTTCTATATGCTCTGAAGTTTAAGCAGCAATTGGATTTTTGTCTGCATGTATGGTGTTCGCCAAAGCTGGCAGTCAAGCATGCACTCTGCCACTCACTCACTGTCCCTTTTCTAGTGGGACGAGGGAGAAAACAGCAAAAACAAGAGCATAAAGATTCATCAGGGAAATCACTTACCAATTACTGACTTGCTTGGAAAATTTAACTTACTCCATTACCAGTTAGCATAGTCATTTAATTACTGATGGGATATTTAGAAACAAAGCAGACGAATATTTAAACACTTACAGAAAATATCTTTTCTTCCTATTTCTCATTCACTCCAGACACCTCTCCTTTCCCTTTTCAAATTGCCACACCCTTGTCATCAATGCAGGTTAAACTCACTCCCCTTGGTGAGGCAATGGGCTGAGGAGGAGACTGTGATCAGGCTGCAGTTATAACTTTCTCCAGTTCCTTATTCCTTTCTCTTTTCTCTCTCTGCTCATGCCTTCTGTTTGCTCTGCTGTGGGCCTACCTGTGGGCCACAGTCCCTTCAGGAAGCATGATGCAGTATATGCTTAGCTCCAGGTCACATTTCACTTCAAGGGTTTGCCTGTGGTAATGTGTTCATCCACTGGCTGCAGTTCCTTCAGGGGTCTTATCAGCTCTAAGATGAAAAAAAAATTCCTTCTGCTGTCGTATCCTATTCTATTTCCTTTTGGTGTTTAACCTCTTTAAATATGTCTTTGCAGGTGCCCCCAATTTCATGGCAGGCTCAGATGTGTCCTTCAGTAACTCCCTTGGGGGTGGGAGACCAGGCTGTGTCTGGCATAGGGCAGCTCCTGGCCTCTTCTCACAGGTGTCACCTGTGCAGACCTCACATCATTGCCAAAACCATGGGTTTATACCAACCACCCTCTGTTCACTTAAATGCTTTGAGAGTGTGATTTTCAAGCTCATGAAACCTCTGATATTATTGTGAAAGTTCTGTTACCCTCTTTATCCAGAGTGATAAAGGTGAAAAGGAATGACGAAAAGGAATATGACTATTTTGAATTTCATGTGGAGTCAAACTGAGTTATGAATTTATTTAAGTCCCATGGTGTACCAGAGTAGAAGAACACATCAAAAGAAAATTGAACTATATATAAGATGGAAAAGAGAAAGGTCTGCTTGGGAGGAGCATACAGATACTGTCAGAGCATGCAAGGCTAGAGTTAAGGAAGTGAAACTCAGCTGGGACTGAAAATGGGAAGGATTGTGAAGTGCAACAAGAAGAGCTTCTGTAAGTACATTGTCAGCCAAGGAAGAATGAGGAGAATGTGGGCTGTAACTTGATGTGTTAGAATATTGTGGAGAAAAAAGTAAGCACTTTGGAAATTTGAGGTATTATAACATCTTTTTTTGTCTGTTTTAAATGATAATATTTGTCTCCAGGCACCTCAGGCCATCACATCTTCAAATACCTGTATGAACAAGGAATAACCCATAGCACAAGAGGCTTAAATTTGGGAACTTCTTAAGGTAATTGAACATACAGGTGTCCATGGGACCAAATAACTGGATCCAGAGCTGCTGAAGGAGCTGACTGGTGACAGTGAGGCCATATTCTATCATCTTTACTAGGCATGGTGGGGTCAGAGGAATTACTGAAAGACAAAAATGTGATGTTCACCTTTAATCAGGGTAAGAAGAAGGGCCTGGGTAGCACAGGTCAGCCAGCTTACCAGTTCCAGGGAAGATCATGAAGCCATTGCAAAGTTTTTGAAGGACCAGAAAGTAATCTGGAACAGTCAACAAGGGTTTACAAATGGCAAATGATACCCTTTTAAAGTTATTACCTTCTGAAAGGAGACAAATCTCTGCATGGAAAAAGCAAGCGCAGTGGCTGCTGTATACATAACTTTAGAGATTAAAGGTTTTTAACCTTTTTAACACAGTTCCTTCATAGTCTACCAAAAATTGGAGATGTATGGACTCAAGTAGCCAATGATGTAGATGGAAAATTTGCTTGACAGCTAGTCTTAAAGGGAAATGATCAGTGGTGAAAATAATCCAACTGGCCATACATTGCAAGCAGTATGCCTCAGATCAATGCAGAAGACTGTTTTACATATTCAATAACAACCTGCATGTGAGGATACAGTACAATATCCACAAGTTTGCAGAGAACATCAGTGGAAACACTGAAGTCTGTTATTCAAAAAAACCCTCTACATACAGGAGGAATGGGCCAAGTATCTCAAAACATTCAGTAAAGAAAAATACCAAGTTTTACACTTGAGACCCAGTACTTCCATGCAAGAAAATAAACTGAAGGACAACTAAATAGAAAGAAGTTTTCTAGAAAAAGATCAGGGGTCTTGATAAGCAATGTGTTGAACTTGAGTCAGCTGGATGATCTTGCAGCAAAAAAAGGCCAATTTCCTATTGAACTGTACTGTATCATGAGAGTACACTGAGCAGGTAAAAGGTAAAAATTCTCCTCTTCTATTTGACACTTGGTAGGTAATATCTACATTATTGTGTCTAGTGTAGAGAACTTCAGTATAAGACAGTAATAAACTCAAGCAAGTTCAGCTAATGTTGACCAAGATGACTAGGGGGCTGAAGAGGAGAGATTGAGAGAATAGTATCCTTGAAAGGAATAGTTTAGGGGAAAAATATTATTCCTTTCTTCATACACCTATTGGGTAGTTGCAGAAAATATGGAGCCAGACAGTTTACAGAGGCTCATGTTGGAAAGACAAGACTTATTGGAGAAAAGGAAGAACATAGGGAATTCCTAACAAATACTTTTTAAAAAATCAAAGAATTGGCATGGCCTGGTCAAACATTTCAACAGTTTTCCCAGGAAAGTTATGGAATCTCCATCCTAGAAATTATTCAAAATGGAGCAGAGGAAGTTCTTTTCGATTTAATGTAGCTACTCAACAACAAGAAAGACAATGCAAAAAACTACCTTCAGAGATCTCTTCCAATTTTCATGACCTTATGAAAATGTATTTCACAGCATTTTACTTCAAATCTTAAAAAGAGTGCAAGAACTTGAGTTTCTGCTATTGCGTGAGCTTGAGATTCTGCTATTACATAGGTGGACATCCCTGCTTCAGTACTTTATTAATTTATTTAACTTATTGTGATTTGCTTTTTTTTTCTCCTGATGGAATAAATTAAAATATTTTAGAATTACGTATCTAAAGACAATAAAATGAGAGCTGTTTATAATTCAGGTCAAAGGAAATAGTTTAATCTCTATGAAAAGACATTGTAAACTCTGGTTTTTTATATAATAAAATGTGGTATGTGGGGGATTTTGTCAGTGAAATAGATACAGCTAAATTTGTTCAAACACCACCATAATTTATTTTCTCTATGCAACTGTAGGGAATGCAAATCCATATAAACAGCTATTGGTTGTTCAGTTCTGCTGGTTACAATCCCTAGGCCTCTCACTTTGGTCCTGATTGATTTTCCTCCATGGGTCACAATGGGGCAAAATAAGCCAATTAAGTCATCATGCACAGCCTGTTATGGTAAGAATGGTAAAACTCTGTATAGCAAACTCTAGAAAGGTTGTTGAAGTGACTTTTATTGTTACGTTAAGGGGACCCGGGAGGAGATAGAATGAGTCAGTGACCCTCAGCGTGGTTGCAGATGAAGAGGAGCAAGAGAGCGTTTATTAGTTGGGAGCCCCCTTTATATCGGGAAGATTCAAAGGCTCCTGCCTTGCCTCCTGGTTGGCTCAGGTTATACCCTGGGCAGTTCTCTGGCCAGTGACACGTGCTGTATCCTATTGGTAGAGGTCTTTGACAGACAGCTCAGCCAGGGGCCCAGAGAAGCTGTATACTGCAACATTTTATCAGTTTATTTCATTGTAGAAACTAAGTAGATCTGTCATCTGTATGGTGCTGTCAAGATTTCTGTTGGAATAGAAAAAAAACAAAAGCAGCATTTTTTTTCTCTGTTACAAAACTTTGTCCAAGACCAGCAGTAGCTCACATTATGCTGAGGGTTTTAGGATATGTAATGACAATAGAAAAGTTTAATGCTCCCACCTTATTATCAGTGTATTTTTAAAATCCTGCTGGTGCCATTTCATTTGTGTCTCAGTTAAATTTGAGCCAAGTGTATTTAATCCGTATGCTTGTCATTCTTGTGCAAAGTGGCATTTGAGTAAAGATATAAAGGGGACATTTTACCATCTATTTAAAGCATCATATTCATGAAAGAGAACAAACAATGTTGTTGGATAACTTTGAAACAAAATCCTCCAAGCAAATTATGTGTATATTGAGATCCACCTTCTATTCTCTGAAAGTTATATTCTTGCTGTTAGGTTTGTGGTTAGTACAGCCCATCCAATTAAATAATAAAATATAATAAAAATGTCCTTTTTTCTACTAAAAACAATTGTGTTCATGGTTCAAACAATAATAATCCAGTTGTTTTGGTTTGTCAGGTTTTTCTTTGTTTTCACTGACTTATATGAGATCCCATTTGTCCAGTGTAGCATAATTAAACATATATAATTGTTCCTCTTAGGAAACCATTTTTAAAATATTAGCATCACAAATCTAAGTGAATTTTTAGGAGACAGAGGAAGTAGAGACAGAGAAAATACTGTGCGTTCATACCTTCTCCCTTTAATATTGTTGCATTTATGGGAAAGAAAAGAGATATCTGAGCCTCCCTGATTACTTCAGTTCTAACTTGCCAGCTGCATCTGGTCTGTCCTAGTTTAGTAAACACAAATTGAGTCAATTCAAGAGAATTCCAAAACTGCATTTAAGAGCTTTTGAGATGTACTTACCCTCATCTACCAAGTTCAGATTTCTCCTTCTCTTGGTTGGTTTTATGTCATCAGGTTCCTGGTTGATGTTACATCAGTTTATGTTAAGACTTCTCAGAAAAGTGGGAAATAATAATATATATATAAAAAGGAAGAAAGAAATTTTTCTCACTTTTGTTCCCCATGCAGAATTATTAAAACATTTGTAACATTTTGATTATTTCAAAAACATTTATTTTATATACACTCATAAATAAAACTCCACTTGATGTTCACAGCAGTAAAGCTTTTGAGAAGGTGCCTGAATATCTTGGGAATGATTAATCTTGAAATTTAAACGTATAAGTGTTGCAGCGCGGCCTGGGCTGCTCAACGCCGTAACCTTCCACAAGCGTCTCCAGGGGAGGAAGGTGCTTTGGTCAGGCGGAGGGGGCTCACCACACTGGCAGGCACAGCCAGTGGGAATGAGGCTATGGAGGCAGGAGGGGTTCCCAGCAGCGGTTTATTCAGGGCAGAGGTCAAAGCCTACACAGTGGCAGACCTCAACGCCCATCCACACATGCTGAAAGAGCACAAGGACGAAGAACAAAGAAGGTAGAGGGTCCATGGTTTAAGTATGGGTGCAAGTGGGGAGGAGTCAGACAGCAGTGACCGATCAACGGGAAGGGTAGGTGGGAGGACAAGTACATACACCAATCAGGAGAGTGAACAGGGGAGAAAAACAGGGGTACAAACCAAGGGGGGGTACAGGGAACGAGGAACTCACTAGAACTTCGCCTTACATGACAAGCCAAGGGGCCACAAATCAATGGGGTTACAGAACTTGGAACTTGGCCATGTAAGACAAAAGGGGAGTGTAACTGGGGTAACAGACATTTGGTCCTTAAGCTTCCATGGGAGACCCAAAGCCTAGGGGGCACCCTTCCAGAGCATCCATATATAAGTGTTCCAATATGAATTAGGGAGTAATTAGAGCCAATAGAGATGCAAGAAAATTCAGTTGCCCAACACAGATTAATTTGTCTGGTGTTATTTGAGGTGTCTTAGGATCTCCTGTTTGTCTTCCTGCAGCAGCACATTCTCCGCTGGCCCCGTATTTTATCTACCAAAGCTGTTTGGATCACTTTACTATGTTAAGACTTTTCAAATGACATTTGCGTGGGTAATTGCATTGATAAATAGAGTTGCACGTATAGTCAATGAGTTTTATGAGTAATTTAACTAAATGTAAATATGCCTTTCAGAAATTAATAGCTCCTTGCTCTTTGCTTGCTCTACTGTCTAGATTCGATCCAACAACCCACGTTCAATTTCCTTCATAGTAGTTTGTATGGTGCTATGTTTTGGATCTGGGATGAAAACAGGGTTGGTAGGCACACAGGTGCTTTAATTTTAGTTTGACAGTGTTTACACAGCATCAAGACTTTCTGCCTCTCTCTCCATCCCACTAGTGAGGAGGCTGGGGCTACACAAGAAGTTGGGAGGGGACGCAGCCAGAACAGCTGACCCCAGCTGATCAAAGGAATATTTCAGACCATATGGTGTCATGCTCAGTGTATAAATCTGGGGAAAGAAAGACAAAAGGTAGAACATTCATAGAGATGGTGTTTGTCTTCCCAAGTAATTCTTAAGAGTGATGGGATCCTGCTTTCCTGGAGAAGGCTGAGCACCTGTCTGCCCACAGGAAGTGGTGAATGAATTACTTGTTTTGCTTTTCTTGTGTGCTCAGCTTTTGTTTTTCCTATTAAACTGACTTGATCGCTACCTATAAGTTTTCTCAATTTTACTCTGATCTTTTGCCCCATCCCAAAAGCAAGTGGCAATGAGGAACTGAGCAGCCTACTGGTGTAAAACAACATATTTGTTATTACTTTTTTCAGTTCTGTCGATTATAACACCAATAATTCCAAGTTTTTTTCATATGTCATATATTCTGTAATTCTGTACATCTGTAATATTCTTATCATCTCTCCTTGAAGCTTCTGTGTGCTGGTCTATACCATTACCAAAGTGACTTTGGGTCTCACATTAAAATTTACCTCAAAGCCAAGTTTTCAAAGATATGAGTATCACTGTAATTTTTTTGATTTTAGGGTTTTGGTTTTCTGGTTATTTTTTACTTTATATGTTTCTATACATTTTGAATATCCTGGTTTGACCTTTTGAATATCGTGATTTGACCTGTAGGTTTTTTAAGGAATCAGTGAAGACTGGTGGTCTGGTAGGTGTTTAAATCTGTATTAGAGTTTTGTTTTGACCATGTGAAGGGATTGTCCATCCTATTTTTGCTGATAGTGTTAAAGTAAAGCTAGCTTAAGAAGTGTAAGTGTGTAAGAAAAGACTGGCTGTTTAAAAGACAACAGAAGATTAGTAGTGGTGGGTGTCTGCTGGATCTAGAACAGGGGAAAAATAACTTTCATGATGAAATATCTTGGTTTCTTTTTTTCTTTTTTTTTTTTTTTTCCCCTAGAAAGAAGGAAATCTGTAATTAATAATTGAAATAGGTTTGGGCACTTCTTTCACCTTCACAGCCCTCTATTCCTGCTGTCATTAATCTCTAGGGCTTACATTTTTCAAAACCAGAGATGTTTCAGAAATGAATTAAGTATTGTATTTTAATCTGAAGTGCTTCCATGCTGAAATACCAGATAATATAAGAACATAAAGAATTTCTACACTATTTTGTACTGAAACAAGTACCTGTTTCACATTTTAAAGAAGCTACAGTACTGAAGAGTGTATATCTATACTAGTAGCTTAAGGAATTAATGTCCTTCCTTAAATTTTTTTTTTTGACACCACCTTTTTCTGCTTAACTTTTTGTACTAATCTGTGCCATAGAACTTAATTTTCTCATGTCACATTGCTCATAGATCAAATGATGGCTATACGTTTCAAATAGCAGAGAAAGAGAGACAGAAAGAGAGAAAGAAAGAAAGAGAAAAAGAAAGAAAAAGAAAGAAAGAAAGAAAGAGAGAGAGAGAGAGAAAGGAAGGAAGGAAGGAAGGAAGGAAGGAAGGAAGGAAGGAAGGAAGGAAGAATCTTTTCCCACATTAAGGTTTTCAACTCTTTCCTGATAACAGATAGTAAAAAAAAAAAAAAAAATAAAAAGAGAGTAATGTTTTGGTTCCACATGTACATGTGAAAAGTGGATTAAAATCTAGCTGAAATAATATTATCACTTAGATTTTTGGTTAGACTATAATACGAATACAAGAATATTTTTAGTCTGTCATATATTTTGGCAACTTGTCCTATGGTTTTGAATTTTTATTTCTCCCCAACCATGGGACAGTTATAATTCACATAATTCTTTACTAGCCTTTAATGTTTACACAAAATAATATTATTTTATTTTATCTCCCTGTTGTCTTCATTAACTTCTATCTATGTTGAAATCTTTGTTTTTAGTAACATTCTGTGATATCCAGTTCATCTCAATTAGGCCTGATCTCTGCCACTTCTCACCCTGCTACTCCCAGGGGTCTGGGGTCTGGTAGCAGAGGAGTCTCTCCCCATGGTCTCATAGGTCAGGGCATGGAACAGGACTTGTTCCACACCTCAGCACGGAGCAGTGCAGCTTGGGAGTACCAGGGCAGCCCCAGTTCCAGGCACTGGGCATCTCCATGGGCATGGGCAGAGGCTAGGTTGGGATTGGCAGGGCTAGCCTGCTGTGGCATCACAGGGGCAGGGGTTGATATGGAGTCCTGAGCCATGGAGAGTTTGGGGAAAGGCCCAAGGGAGGCTAAAGAAGTACAGTGAAGGTGATAATGACCCCAGGGCCCTGACACTGCTTATAAATTATCTCAAATGATAAACAATTTCCACCCTCCCTTTTCCTCCTCAATTTCATTCTCTGTCATTTAAATATATTGAAGAAATCTCAAAAAAGCATATTGATGATAATTAAATGGGAGCCCCTAAAACACACAAAACTGCTTTTTTTTTTTAACTCATACTCCATATTGTTGTATGTTAAGGAATTAAAAGTTCTCATTTATGTTTCAACTTTTGCCAAAATTCACTTTTTTTTTTTTTTTTTTTTTTTGTANTTTTTTTTTTTTTTTTGGAAGTGGGGCAAGGAGGCATATGTTATCTTTGTTTCCTGGTAAACATTCTATGTTTTCACTTTGTGAAAGGGAGGAAAAAGTTTAAATCATAAGAAATTCAATAAGACTAAGCTTAAAATATATCTCAAATATTTATTTTTCCTTTATTCTGAAAATATTACAGGGTCTCTTGTGCTGGTAAAATGGAAATAAATTATAAGTTGGACATTTTCCCCCCAGTATCACTTTTCCCTTTAAATTCTCAGAATTGTCATTAAAAACTTTTAGTGGAAGATTATTCACAAGACATGCTTACAAGAAGTCTGCTTTGTTAACTCATGTCAACTCCACTCATGACATAGTATTTAAAGAGCAGGAGATTACACTCTTGGAACTCACTTTTCTATTAAACTGAATTAGAAATTCAGCCTTTATGACAGATGTCATCCAACCATTCTGTAACTGACAAATATGGAACTGAAATGTAACAGAATGCTGGAGGCTTTGCAGCTCTCCCAATTAGATATAAGATTTCATTTTCACCAGTTATTTTACCATTAAGCAGTATATTTCTGTGCTCTTTTACCAATTTTCTGTTATTGACTTTGTCTGCTCCTGAACTCTGTGTGTGTGACAGATAAACTGAAAACATTCTCCTGATCTTCTCTCTGAGTTTTTTACTATCACAACCTCCAGTAAACAGCATTCTCTCAAAGCTGCTTCAATGTTTCTCATGCTAAGATTTTTTTTATATATGGAACACAAATTTGAAAAGTTTTCTAAAGATACTCAGAGAACTGCTAGAAGCTGAATTTATTTTTTTTTTTAATTCAGAATCCAATAGTCTTTTCTTGGGATTTAAATCCCATCTCTTTAAAATTATTTCATTTATAAATTTTTCTTAAGATCCCAATGTAAATAGTCAATCTGTAGAGCAGGAAACCTCTTCAGATTTCATATGCTTTTCGCCACTGTCTTTGTATACCAGCACACCTGTACTTATTTACATAGTTTTCTCCTTTTTTCTTTCATTTAGATTTTACTTATCCTGTCATTTACTTTTCCAGTCTTCTTTCTCATGGGTGCTCTCAATGTTATTTTAGACCTCAGATGTCAACAGGTATTTCTTACTGCACTTCCAGAGCTAGAGCAGTCCATTCTCTTGTTGGATCTTTATCTGTTGTTTTTGTTGTTGTAACCTGTTCAGTCTTTTTTTTTTTTTTTCATTCTCTTCTAGTCTGTGACATATACACAGAATCTATGCAGTGTTTACCTCTCTCAGTGGGATACTAAGAGATACATTTGAGTGAGAATGAAACAATTTTAGAACCCTTAGAAAATCATGCTTTATAAAAGTATTAAAGAGGACTAATGTTTCTTTTCACAAAGATTTTTGTAAACAGCGTATCTGCTTTTAAACTACTGTGTTTTTATACATTCTCTCTCTGCCAACAATATCCTAAAGCAATTAATTTATGGTTATCTTTACCATCATTCAGCTCAATTATGTGATTACTTCTGCTTGTTTTCTGTGATCATATTCTAAGTTGAAATGAACTTCCCTTTGCCCTAATACTTAAGAAAATTTTAAATTAAACAATTATTTTTAACTTGTTTCCAAGAAAATATGTAATTTTAGTTAAGACACAGTTACTAAAACTGAAAAATACACAGTGTCTTCATGACTATTAGTACATTTTGATTCTTACATGAATAAACTACTCAGTTATATGTTAAGCAAAATATATGGCAACACTTTTTCAATGACTACAGATGTATTTTAATAACTTGGAAATTTAATAACAGTTCTTTTGTTTTAAATTGTTCAAAATGAGTTGCTCTTTAAAGAAACTCACTAATGTGGAAAGTCATATTTTTAAGAAATTAATAAGATTTTTTTTGATATAAAAAAGACCTTTTGAATGTCAAGAATTATTAATAGTCAAATTTAATACTTAAATGGCAAATTAATGTCTTCATAAATCAATATGGAATCTGCTGTAAAACCAATTTTTGCATGCATTTTTCTTACTCAATTTCATACAGTCTATTTAAAGTCATGAGGATTTTGAGACATGTTCAAGGCAAATGAACAACACCATTTTTGTATAATGAACCTAATTTTTAGTCATTTGCTATATAACAGTTTAAACATATAAATATGCATTTTACACACAAGCAGATCCTGTGTAGTACCAAACCGAAAGGACCTAAGTTTAAGCATTTCCAAATCAATGCAACTTGTATTAAAAAGCACCCAAATAAATTTAAACTGCTCTCCAAAATCCAGCACTGAAATATGATGAAAGAAAACCCTGCTTAACCATCCATTATGGCACTCATGCAGAAACTTGCACTACACATAATACTTTCAGAAATTCCTATTATCTAAATATATTAGCTATTTATTTTTTTATCATTTCACATGTGAGCTTTTTTGAGAGGGTTTTGGAAGTTTGCGTGAAGATCACATATCAAACGCTGAACAATGGGAAAAGAAGCTAGTTAAAATTCTGCTGCTCTTTGCAGAAAAAAAAAAAAAAAGAATTGCTCTATTCCAACTTTTCCAGTTCTCTGTAGAAGCAATTATAGAATGCAAATATTTGTAAACCATATATATTTACGAACTTCAATATTGTTTTCAAAAAACCAAGTTATATTAAAAAAAAATCAATATACCCTTCTTATTTTTGGTTTTAAGCTGCTCAGAGAAAGGAGATAAAAGTCTAGGAGCATCATTTACTTCTTAAAAAACTGCTTTTTCATTTCTACTTGAAAATTATTTTAAAGTGCTGTTGCTGGATGATTTCAACACTTTTCTACTAACACTTTCAAAGAATTACTTCTTTCCAGGGTATGTCTTTATGCAGAGATGTAATACTTCTACTAAGAAGATGCTGTACTGTTAAATATAAATTTTGTCATCGAATTCAGTTATGATTTTCATTTTATGTAATCATATATATATATTAGCCAAAGGCTGTAAATGAAAATATCTTCATTTATACTGGATTTTATGAAGTCTTTAGATTTATATCACCTAAAAATAACAACCCATGAAAGTATTCTAAAAATATTATCAAATATAAATTTTTTACTGAAATTTGTCTTGCACAATGGTATTATATACACATAATATAATAAGTGAAAAGGAGCAAAAACCTAAAGCTCAGTTCCATCTTCAGTAGCCAGTCAAGATCAATGGACAGCCTTATGTTGCAGGGGAGATCTGTATGAGCTGAGAATCAACCTTACATTCTCCTTAATAAAAAACTTACCTACACTGAGAATTTACTGTTAGCTTTTTCTTACGTACTCCTTCAGGCCCAAAGCACTTGTGGTGTTAATTATTTCTGTCATTTGATTAACACTCTACTTAGTCTTGTCAGGGAGATGGAAAGATCACTTTTGGCTGCCTCAGGAAGTTAATTCTAAAAAAGTATTACAAAAAATAGGACATACAAACTGCAAAATGAAAATAACATGTACCATGGAAGGATAACAACAACTATAACAAAACCCCTAAAATAATAATACCTTTGCAAAAGCAAAAATTCTTAATTTTTCAATGTTTCTAAATACATGGAAAGCAGTCCTTCATAATGCAGCTTAGAAGTTTATATAATACAAGAAATAAACATAATCACAGCAAAACAGATATGTCTTTTTAAAGTGAAAGCAATATAATTACTATTACTTTTGTTTTTAATGTGGAGGTGACATGGTATTTAGGTGTCATTTAGGCATCACTGAAGTAAATTCAAAAATTTCACATTGATCTAGATGGACTTTTTTGTTATTCTTCCTTGCTGGAAAATTACTAGCACAATGCAACAGATAATTTTAGTGCTCCATAGCAATGCTCAAGCAGTGTGATGAAAGATGGATTTCTCCCTGTGATGACATTCATGGGAACATTAATTTATATCATATTGTTTTATAATTGTTTACCTATGTTGACTGCAGTAGCTGAGGAATGGCAAAAAAATTCAAGAAAACATCTGTCTTGATTGAAACATTTAGAAAATTATTTCAGTCTTTGTGTTTCAATGGAATCATATATGAAAAGATAATTGTAGATGTCAATCACACACAAAGTCATTTTCAAATTGTAGAAAAGTAAATTGTCATACTTCAAACTATCGGAACTTAGAATATGTGATGAGATGATGGTTTCAGTATAGCAGAAATAGACCAAATTTTTCCATAATTTGTTTCAAACAACAGACCTGTTTCACATAAATAGACAATAAGAGTCTCTTGGTACTCTGCTGTCTCATGTTCAGCACCTGTTGACCAGCACTCACATGTACTTTTCCACTGGGCCATTTTTAACTGTATAGGGTGGTTGTGATTGAAGTGCTGGACCCAGCACTTGACCTAGTTGAACCTCTGACAACTGGTCTCAGCCCATCCAGCCAGCCTATCCAGATCCCTCTGCAGATCCTTCCTACTCTCCAGGAGATCAACACTCCTGCCCAGTTTAGTGTTCTCTGTGAACTTACTGAGGATGCACTTGATCCTCTCATCCAAATCATTGATAAAGATACTAAGCAGAACAGAGACTTTGGGAACCCCACTAGTGACTGACTGCCAACTGGGTATGTTGGACCTCTTCCTTAATAACTTTCAAGTTTGAAAATACAAAGTTGAACAAAGGAATTTGAAATATATCAAGAATTCATTTTAACTGGAATATAGAACTTTTACTGCTACAGAATCTGACTGACAGTTTTCAATAGTAACTCCAGCTTCATTGTATATTTCCCCAAAGTTATCAAGTAATGTAACATGGAAGTTTTTAGCATAGACGTGCTGAAAATTTCAAAGAACACAAAAGGAATCAGTTTATCTACAAAATTAAATTTTTCTATTAATTTTCTTTTTTTTTTTTTAATTTACAGAAATATCAAGGACAAAACATTTTCCATGTTCTTTTCTATATATTTTAGATCATAGACAATGCACATTGGAGTGACCTTCACAGACAGACCTATTC
>VZTR01013406.1:13968-25809 GCA_013400775.1 Chaetops frenatus | reverse complement strand
AGAGCTAGTTAACTAAGTGTTGGATTTTACAAAGAAATTATGACACCAGGTATTTGGATTAGTAGTGTTTGCCATCATTCATACTCAATAATTGAGGTCACAGGGATTATAAACTTTAATGTGTCAAATTGAATTCACCAGCAACACATCTAAAATCCTTTAATTATCTGCTTTGGGGGCAATGGATTAACTAGAACCCATCAAGAACAAAGAGACATTCTGTTTACTTTTTCCCTTTTAAAAATAGTTTTTATATTATGTTTTTTTAAAGTAGGTACTATTAATTATTTAGCCAATAAATACAAAAATAATATGTAACCTAAAACCTCCCTCTTTCTTAATAGATTTTACATTACCGTTTAATCATAACCACTGTATATTTACAAACCCTTTTACACAGTGGATAACAAGCAGAGTAAATTATAGGTCTTCATAACTTTCAAACATTTATCACAGAGAATCATAGTAGACATAAGAAATTAAAATGTCTTTTGGTTTGGTCATAAAATGATAACTAAAAAGATTGATGTGGAAAGGAAGATATATAAGTAGTTACAGTGTTTGCTATTTTACTTCTTTCTTAACTGAATATTTTCTCAAAGTTTCTTTCTGTTTTCAATCACTAGAAGTCAGGCATAATTCTTAATTTCTTCATACTAGGTGTTTCACACTCAGCAATTAAATCCTGTCCAAAATGTCTCAAATTCTTAATAGTAAACTTCATTAGTATTGAAATTTTAGTTGCTTGGAAGTTTTGTCTCAGATTATTTCATAGTGTTGTTTGCAATCTGACCTTATAAAGCTGTAGGTCCATTTCCAGTCAGTATTTTCTTGGAAGAGATATATTTAATTGAATATAATATGTAATTTCATATATTGCTATACAATATATAATACACTAACATATTAGAGTATATATTTTAATAAAATAAAGAAGGATTAACTGCTTCAGAAAATGTTATCTTGTTAATTTCCTCCATAATACCAAACATCGCAAATGCTAACATGCAAATGGTGACATTGGCAATGAACACTGGATATTGCAAAGTTATTTCATTAACAACTGAGCAGCAGTGGGGATTAAAAGGTGAAAATGGAAAGATAAAGGTCTGAATGATAAATGATATCCATTGCTACAGAATTTCAAGGGTTTTTTTTACTTTTTTTGGTTCCTTCATGTATACCAGGGTGGCATCTGCTTCTCAGAGGTGCATTTAAAACAATAGAAGACAGGTATTTCAGTAACTATTTCATTATTCATGATAGAATAAAAGGCAAACAAGGAAATAAATATTTTTCTCAATGCAAAGTGAATCCATTGTAATATTTTAATTTTTTTTCTGTATACTTTTGTCCAATGTTTCAAGTACTTCAACAAAATGAACTAATATTAGATAATGATAAATGAAGGATTGTCCTTACTGACTTCTATTTAACATTCGTTTACTGTGGCAATAATTGCTTTATTATTTAATGAAAAACAATACCAGATTTCTGTGGCAAAGCTTCATTTTCTCAAGACTTTATTACACAATAGAAAGGATTGATTACTGTTGATTGGATTTTGTCTGAGGACATAGTCACTTCCATATGATACTGGATTTAACAGTCACTTTATTTAATCTTGGGTAAATCAAAATCTCTTTGTTCATCCTTTACATAATCCTTTGTGCAGCTGTTGGGGAAAACAAAAAAGAGAGAGATAAACAAACCCATTAAAAATGTCAGTCTTTTTCAGTTATCATTACAGATGTCTATGTGTTACTTCTCATAAGAAAATCTGACTATGCAACTGGCTCCAGTCTTTGAGAGGGTCTCTATCATACAGATAAGCCTCATATATGAGATTGCTCCTTTTCTCACTGCTATTGCAGGAGCACCTTCTCTTCATTGTAGGTTTTACTCATCGATTCCCACTGCAATCAAACAAAAGGTTACTATATGTAACACATGTCTGGCTTTGAGAGGACATTGAGAGAGGGTCCTTTCTCAATGGCAGTAGAGTTCTGTTCCCTCCTTGTTGACAGCAGGTGTGATAATCTTGGTTCTTCAGATCCCATTTCCAGCTTATATAGATTGTATTACCTTCTTCCAATTACTTTGCCTTTCCTGCAGGAATAAAATCAAAACATACCACCACCACAACAACAGGAAGAGTTTTTCTTTCTGAGTAAAACAAAACTGAATTTTGCTTAGACAGAGAAATGGTGGCATTGTCAGTGCCCAACAGGTGCCTTATGCACACGGATGTTGCTGTTACAGCGCTCAGGGGCAGTGACCAGCAGGAAGGACTCTGATTACCAAGAAGTTGGGCATTGTAACAACCAGGAAGGGCTGAAACACAGTGAGACCAAAGGGTCATTTCCTTCAAAGAGAAAATACTGTATGCTCTTTACGCTGTAAACATTAATGGTTTCTTGTTTAAAGGCTGATGAAAGAAAAGTCAACAGATATCTTTTAAGCATCTATAAATTCTGGATGATCAGATAAATTTTTAATTAAATACCATTAGAATGCCCTATATTTGTATAAATCATATTGATATTCTAGCTAGCCCTCAAAAAAGACTACTTACCTACTGTTGCATCACAGTACAATAAAGCTGTGAAATACTACTGCTAAAATACTTGTCTGTTTAACATAATATACTGTATACTCCTGGCTATATTATTCTTTACAACATTCACAAATAGTAGTGTTATATATACTTCTTCTTGCTATCTTTCTGTTGTTTAAATAGCAAACTTATAAAGAATTGTTTAAATTTTGAATACATAATATTCTTTTGTATTTTTGTAGATTATCTACTTTTATTGATAGGCTGAAAAAATGTTTTTCTATTAAGTTAATCTCTTTTAATATCTGTTGTTTCAAAGTATAGCAAGCCTGAGAATTGTCACTTAAGAATAGACATATTCTGTAGTTATTGATAAATCACATAGTTCCTGCTGTAATCAATATATAATAGAAAAAAAACCTATTTAATCATTTTATAATTTCATGCAATTATATATTTTGAACATGCTTAGCTTGGAATGCTAAAGAAAATATTGAGCATATAGAGGTTAATTATGTTCCTCTATGTTAAATATGCATAGCATGTTATCTGATTTTAAATGCAAATTAGTGGAAGATAACATAAAATGCATTTTAATTTAAAGATTGTAAAGAATTAATGATATAGTAAATGCAAATAGACTTCTAAAATTAAAATTACATTATTAATGATTGCATTTATCTATTTTAATACTCCAAAATGACAACATACATATGAGGTTTGCAAGCAATTTTTTGATATGCTACGTTTCTAATAGTTTTAAGATTAATTTATTACAAGGAAAAATAGCATCGTGTGAAGAAAAGAACTATGACATTAATAAGCAGGTTATTTTCAACTTTTGAGAATAATGAACACTGTCATTCTGTAACCTTGTCACATCAATAACAGTATTGCAATTTGTATATCTTTTACTATTCACCATTCCATTCCTTTCTTCCCTCTCAAGGAAAATATATGAATTACAATTTAAATTTAAAATACACTGATAACATGTGAGGGTAGAGTTGCAAAAGTGACTTAATATTACAGGAACCTAGATCTCTCTTTATCTCAGTAATCACCAAACCAAAAAATAATCAGTACTCTAAGGAACATACTGTTGATAAGCTATGTGGAAACAGTCTAAATGGTACTTCACTCACAGACCTGACTGTACACCTCTGATCCCCTCAGATGCTCTTTGCCAGCTGCTTATGTGGCACAGATGCACATAACATCAGGATAATACAAGATAGGTGCATATCACTTCAGTTCCTAGAATTCCAGAAATTTGCTTCAGACAATTTGCACTAAGAATAATAAATTGAAGAACCGCAGAGGGAAAAAAAATACAGTCCTACTAAATTAGAGGAATTTGTTCTGTGAAGTATGTGTACAGGAGATAGGAAATATCCAGTTGCTTCAGTTCTGGAAATCATATACATCTTATTTATGGAGTAACAATTACAAGAAAAAAAAAAATCATGCTCAACCCATATGGCCTTGGCTGAATATGAACAGTAAATAAATTTTCCAATAAATTGATGAGTGTGAATTAGGAACTGAAGCTCACCTGAACAAAGAATTTTTTTTTTAAATGAAATAGTAAACACATTTCTTTGATTTACTGTCAAAGTATCAGCCAAATGTCATATATGTGCTCTTGAAGGAAGAAAACTCTTTAAAAAAAGTGTATTAAAGCTTTTGCAAGAAAAGGCAAAAAGACATAACAATATGTATTCCTGTAATGTCTCTGGGGAAAGAACTGAATGGTTTCAGATGAAACTCTCCAAGAAAACTCAGACCTTTGAAAGTGTCTAGTGTAGAAAGAGTAGAATACTTACAAACTTGTGGAATAAAAAGTCAAAAACAAAGAAACAAACAAAAACCAAAAAAAACCACCCAAACACCAGAAGAAGAGTCATTGCCAAAAAAACTATAATGCGAAATATCAGTCATTTGTAACGGTCAGTATCAAGACTCATGCTATCTATCATAGCTCATTGGACCAGATCTTGAGTAAATCTTTATTCTTCTAGAGCCAAGTGGCTCATAGGAGTGATATTTGAAGAGTTTTTTTTCCAGCTAGACATGGTCATTTAATAGCTGCCACAGAATTATTCTTACTTTACTATCTCCACTTGATTCAGGTCTGTAGTATACAAAGATAGATTTACAAGATGCCAAAGTTTCTAATACATTGCTCATGGTTAAATCAGTAAGATTGTTCTACAGATCCACAAGCTTTATAACCACGATACAGAAATACTTAACAGAAACAGGAATCTACATTAACTAATTTCACAGTTCTACTTCTAAATACCGTGTAATTTTACTAGTTTTGTTAATTCAATGGGTTTGTGTTATTTTTCGGTATTCCTGATATTTAGATCTAATTGTGTCTAATCTGTTACGACTTCACATTTCTAGCATTCTCTGTTAGAAGAGACTGGTTTCCCGGACTAAGAATAAACAAGAGCTTACTGTCTTTATTTGTCTGGGTACAAGAAATAGTCATTTTCATGAATTACTCCAACTATTCAACAAAAGAATTTACTTTTAAGATAAGAACAGGACAAGTCACTATTTTCTAAATACTCTTTCTAAAGGGCTCTTTCATGGGATAAGCTTTCATAATCCCTGGAAGTGACATTTGAGGTCATGGCAGTTTTATGAGCAATGATAAGTTTCTACTTTCCAGAGCATTTGTTGAATTTACATACAAAAATTTCAGTAACTGAAAGATGATTATAAAAGACTATATATATAATATATATAATATATATGATATATATATAAAGAAATACATAAAAGAAACAAATTTTAAAATGCTGTTATGCTTTTAAGAAAAGGAAAAACCAACCCCACAAATATGATAATAGAAAACAGAAACTTTATCCCATAACTGGGCTAAAATTGTAGTAAATGCTCTCAGTATCATAGGATTTTGTAGACTGGATTACAGAAATAGTCCAGTTGATGTAGGATCTTGGTTTTGTTATGGCTGATATCAGATAGGCATCACAGAAAGGGACTCCATTAAAGGAAAATCAGATTATTCATTCTTTCTGTGGGCTGTAAGATGTAATCCTGAATTTATTGTTCTCTAGTTCCTTTCTAAAGAAATGCAAACTTTCCATCAAATATAAACAGAAAAATATTCTCACTGACACTATAAGAAAAATCTACCAACATTGTGATATACTAGCTAGCAATACTTCACAGAACCACAGAATAACTGAGGCTGAAAGAGACCTTGGGAGGAGGTACAGTCTAACTAAAGAGTTTCAGAAGTCTTTGCTGAATATATACTGGTTCAGAGAAGAAACCTGAACTGTTAAATGACAGGCTGAATTAGAATGTTAATAGTGGAGGAATCTGAATGAAGGAGCAAACTAGAGTGTATTGATGTGTTCCCATGCTCTAGCCCTTTGTGTTTAGGGGAGAGAGACAGCAAAGGTGTTCTACGTAAAACTGATTCATAAAATCATCCCCATCAATACTCTCTTGGAAGATTAGTCTGCCAGATTGTTAAGTCAGTTCAAGACTTGCCACTGCTACTAAGATGATAACTTTCCAGACTATGTTTTGGAACATTTTGAAGTACAAGAGAAAAATTAAGTAACAGAAAAACCCCTGACAACTCTCCTTGCATCTTCAGTATACAAACTGCATAGTGAGGTTCTTGTCAACAGGATTTCCTTCTTGATGAGTAGTGTCAGTCGGAATACCTGTAGCTCATCAAGGACACTGATAAACTACACAATTCTGGTTTTCTTTTGATATGTAGTAAAAAGCTTATGATTAACTTACTCTTAGGAAAGAAAAAGGAAAAAAAAAATTCTTAGAAGTTAGTTATTCATCTGCAAGATCTTTATCAAGTTAAGGACACATTTTCAAAGAGCAGATACCAAAAGGTGACATAGACTGAACAATAACATCAATAAAAACATCCACAGTATCTTCAAGGTATTAGACTTGACATATGCTTGTCAAGCATTCAGGCAGCTCTGAAAATCTGAATGTTTGAGATAAGTATCTTCCTGCAAACCAGAAATAAAACGTATTTCAGAATGACTTTTTTTGAGTTGAATCAGGTGAAGTGACCAGTGACAGAATGTGGTCAGAGGCATAGTCAGGGTGCCAAAATTCACATTTCATGTTTAGGCATGGCATTTGTTTAAACGTTTTGAGGTAGATTTTAGCCATAAACACCAGCCAAGACTAAACATCCCATGTTTCCCAACTATTACAATATAATCTTATGGTTTTTTAAAATTTTGTTTTAACTGAAAAAAAAAATGGTGCTGTTTAAATGTTCTAAGCCAGAAAATTGCAGCTGTTGCTGGAAATTTGGCATGAAGTTAGATATAGCAAAAAGCAAAAAGCAATTTCCAGAGGTTCTTCATCAACTTAAAACTATTTAATGAATATTTCACTTTACATAACCCTGAAATCCTTTTTGACAATTTTTTTTAGAAAAAACTCACCTCTCTTATAGATACTGATAGCTATATGCTTTTAGTGATTCATGGTACATATCTATATCTATCTATANTTTTTCTTAGGATTCTAAAATCCTATACCTAGGTTTTTACCTCTTTTTTCATGACTTAGACTGTAAACAAAAAGATTTCAGAAAAATTTCATAGTGTTTGGATGTTTCTCATATGTCAGATTTATAATTTAAAAATTCAGTTTAAAATACTGCAAAATGATATGACTCATTCTTGACAAAATACTGGTAAGAGAATTTGTGGAGTTGGCAAACAGTCAATTGTTGCCAAAAATAAAAAGTGCAGGAGGAAGAGACTTGAACTGTACAATTTGCAGTATGTCTGATAAAGGGGGAAGCACTAAGCAAGTAAGATTACTGAGGCAACTACAAATAAGGGTGTGAGACAGTGAGCCTAGATAGAAAGGAAAGAAGTAAATTGGGGTTTGATGGGCGATCTGAAAGGACAGTAAATGTGGTGATGTGGTGGCAGTGATGATCAAAAAAGAGTATAAAACATCAAGCAGAAAGTACAAGTAGGACAATATGGGAGTATCTGTCTTCCGTTCTGTTTTCAACCTCTGCAGCTTGGCCCAAGACAGTAAACCTGTTGCACATCTGCAAGTCTGTCTGAATTATCTTTGTGATTAAGGAACACCTGGAGTTAATGCCATAAAAAATATTCCCACTAGAAAAAACACCTTCATAAATGTGAAATTTGAACAATGAGATTTTGTCATGAAGTGACATCTCTGTTTATGAAAAATGTCAAGTCTTCTTAGTGAGATACTAGCAACACTAAAGATCTATGTGAATCTTTCTATTCTTCAGTAAAATGGGAAACTTTTTTTTTTTTTTTAATTGACTGCAGTAAGAGAAATACAGCTTTTTATTAGCACATGCTTCCAAGATTATGGTAGCAAAATATCCACCTCTTAAGATTACTGAATTTTTTCCTAGTAGGCAAACATACAGATTCAATAGCTGTGCTATTCCTTCACAGACATTTTCTTGGAATTCTCTAACCAATATGTACTTCAAATATATATAGGAATAACAGAGAAACACAAGCAACTCACTGAAGAGTATATTACTACAACTAATGAACAATGAGTTGCTCTCAGCTGTCTTCTCACCAGAACTGTATATATGCATTTAAAAGATGGGTGTATAAGAACCTTTAAAAAAAATAAAATTACACTTTTACCACTAAAGTGAAAAAACCCCCAAAGAGAAAGAATTTCAGAAAGAAAATTCCTCTTTTCCGCTTCAACTGTCTATCATTTTTGATGAATTGCTTTTGCTTCTCTAAGCTGTTTTCATGTCTTAAATGGGATATTCACCCAATAAAATAACTTAAAAAGATCTGCTAAAAGCAAATATCTTATTTAAATCTGTCCCCTCTAAAGTGTTACTAATTTGATCCAACCCCATCACTACAAACCTGGGCCTCATACAACACAAATGTGGCACTACTGTGATGTAGGAAAACATGAACCAGTGGTTCACATATGAAGACTAAGAATAATTAAATTTGCATTAACTCACACTTCTAATATTTTCATTATGCAGTTTGCAAATAGCTCTGTGATAAGCTAAAATATTGACTCATTAATAGTGTCTTTTAGTAAACTCAGAGAATTGCATTTCATGGTTAGATTATCTGATGTTGAAAGAACATCACTGTGGAATATTATTTTCTCCGAAGACAGGTAAGGGGACTGTCTCTTAAACTCCTGCCTGGAATATTTTTAATGAGATGGTAGTAAATGTAGGGATGGGGGAGTGCAGGGGGTGGTGGATGTGGAGGTATCTGTAAGCAAAAGGTCAGCCTTGCCTAAGGCAGGAACTGTACACATTGATGTTCTGCTGACATGCTTTTCCTTTTTTATTATTCTGTGGAGGTTGAGTTTAAAATTGCGGCAGATAGTTACCCTTTAGGCTACTATAAAGCTTACAGCTGGAACCCCCAGAAGTGTTTGTGTTCCTTCACATGTCTACACTGCAAACTGAACAAGCTGTAAGTGAATTGTTCCAGGAATGAAAAGCAAATTAGCAGTTTCATCAGAGAGTAATTGTACCACAGCTCAGTGCAGCTTAATGCTTCTGAGAGCGAGAATTGATACACAGTGTGATGGATGGTAAAGCCATTAAACCTGTTTATTCCAGATCTCCTAAGGGATTCATTCCAACATGGGTAATGCTAGACAGTAGCAGGTCACCTTGTCTTGGGTAGTAGACATTGGATTAGGAGAACCCCTGTAAACAGAAAAAGGGGTTTATACTTTATATACCTTCACTGATATGCTTAAAGAAGTTTTTGAATTACAGGCTGAAGAAACACACAGTCACAGAGAAAGGAGATACCTTTATGAGGAACAGAGTGGCAGATTCATGGATATAAGGTCAGCTTGCAATAGACTCACAGCCATGTCCTGCAGTGATCCAGGGAGATTTTAGAAGGATTTGTCAGCCCAAGAAGTCACTGGGAGCTGTCCAATTGTAGTAAAAGAAAACTGAGCTTTGAAATGTGAGCAAAATGTAGACTTATTTTCAAATCTTTTACTTAAACCGTATCATAGTGTTTATGTAAACAGTGTCATACAAGCCCTAGTGTGTGGTTTTTCTCCATATAATTACAATGTTCAAGTCCCTTTAATTGCAGTCCCCTAAATGCATACATTTAGACATTGGAAAAGTTTACATCTTCTTTCTCTTCACTTCTAAAAAAGAAAATAAGAGACATTTCCAGTTTAATAGAAATTTATCAATTTTGTGTTCAAGCTGGAAGTACTGAGTCTGGTTGGACTGGAGATAGAAATTCATGAAAAGACAGTTAAAAGAGATAGTTTTTACCAACAAAACTATCTACTTCTATTATCCTTATGCACAGAAGACACCAATCCACCGTTGAAATAGTTACTGCTGCCTGTGTTTTTGCAGCATTCCTTATGGTAAATAATATCAAATAATCACACTCAAAACCAGCAGGTATGATGATCCAACAGAAAACTTATATTTTCCAATTTTTATTGTATGTATGCATGTATGTAATTTCCTAAAGAAAACAGTAGAATTCTGCTACTGCTGAAGGCAATTAAAAATTTTATATTAATTTCTCTGAGAACAGAATGAGATTCTTAGTTTATAGTCCACTTCCTCTTCAGTGGTACACATTTTCCTATATTAGGAATATTTTTTCCCCTTTTTTTTCTTTCCTTTGAAGGGCAGAGAAGAAAGCATAAAGTTCAGAAATAGAAGATTAAAAAGATGATGTCAGACTTTCAACTGATGAGCTGATCTGCATACTGAGGGAAGTAATTCATTCCATGGAGTAAAAAAGGATCAGTGAGCATGAAGTTGAGGTTTACAAAAGCTTAATAGAAGAAATAGTATGAATACAGATTCATTTTTAAGGGGAGGGAAACTGCCAAAAGTAATGAGGTAAGATTGTTGAGGGTAGGTAAGTATCTTGGAAAATATTTTCCTACAGAAAGTTAAAACCCCCAAACAATTAATAGTCTTTAACAGGAATTTTTGAAGCATCATCCTGATTTTTTTACTATTACCTATAAAGGATCTTACAATCATTTTAAATTTATTTTGAAGAGACAAAATCAAAAATGAATGTTACTCATTAAAAAAAAAAAAAGTTACAGGTTCTTGAACACCATAGATTAATGTGTTGTGGAGTCCTGAATATTTGGAAGGACCTTCACTTAAATCATCACTGCGATTTGGTGTTGTCAAGAGATTTACAGTTCTTTAAAACCTCATCTCAGACTACACTTTCATCACACAGAAAATCTGAGAAATTCAAACCAAGAGAAAAGACAAAGATTTCACAAATAAAGTAAAAAAAAAAAAAAAAAAAAAAAANAAAAAAAAAAAAAGGTAAAAATTATGTTTAACACAATACTCTTATAAAGTGTAGATTGATTTTCATCTTATCGGCTGTTGTAGAAGATTTGGTCACTCTATATAACAGAGCAGCATGTATGTCTCATTGCAAGTACTAAAGTTTTTTTCAAAAAACTAAATTTAAGATGAGATAAAACTAACAGTGATAAACTCAAGATAAATTTGTCAGACAAGTGAAAGAACGGAAAGATTATTCTTGATAATTTGATTAAGTTTAAATAGATGTATATAAAAGGAAAAAAGAAACCTATTTGTGGAGAAGGACATCAGTTTGGGCATGAGATTGTGCCAGCTATACGCCAGAATGAGCAACTGATTCATGTGACTGTGAAGAGAGTGCCTCCATCCCCTCGGTAGCCATTGTTACTGGAATATTTTGATGAAGATCCTCCTGAATCTTCTCTTCTTCAGGGCCAAAAGACCTAGCTTCTTCAGTCTTTCCCCACAGGGCAGCTTCTCCAGCACTTCGATCATCTTCCCGGGCCTCTACTGTCTGTATGCACGTTTCTTATTTTGTGGGACCAGAACTGAACACCAGTTCCCCAGGTGTGGTCTGACAAGCACTGAATGGAGCAGGATGATAGTCATAGAATGGCTTGGGTTGGAAGACACCTTCAAGACCATCTAGCTCCAACCCCCTTGTTGCNAAATAAAAATGGAGAGCATGCCTGAAAAAATAGTGCTCTACTGCAGTTTATTTCAAAAGTATATGCAACATTTGACAACATAAAGTTTATTTTATAATAAGTAGAAATTATAATCTCTGAGATTTTTTAAATGTTTTTTCATACTAAAATCAAAAGTTAATACAATATGTAATTCTGTTTTAAACTCTTTAATGAGAACTTTTCATTTCACTCCTGCAGATCTAACCATATAATCTTGT
>VZTR01013406.1:0-13648 GCA_013400775.1 Chaetops frenatus | reverse complement strand
CTTCAGCAGTGCACTATTACCTTGTGTTCAGCTTATTTTCCACCAGGACCTCCAGGTACCTTACAGCACGACTGCTCCTCAACCACAGAGATCTAGTCTATACTGGATCTTTGGCTTATTTGTTTTATTTTGTCCCAGGGGTATGGCTTTGACTCGTCATTGCTAAACTTCATAGCGAAGAAAAANGTAATTCATTTGATGAAATCTCATCCAATCCAGGAAATGCTGAACAATTAACACATGCTTACTATAATTTTCTTAAATTACCTATTATATAATTTCTCAGATTCTATAACTTTCTCAGACTCTATAAACCCGGAATTACCATGTCATTAGCTTATAGAGCAGTGCTATTAATTTTCAAACTTAGACATAATGTGTTGAAATCTACATTTTTAATAAAATAAACATTTACAGTAGGATGATGTAGTAAAATTAAAATGAATCTCAGCAATTACAATGAATAGAAAATCATGCTGAAATTAGTGTTTACAGAAATTCTAAATTAATGAAATTCTATCTTTAATCTCTCTTCTACTCTAACAGTAGATTGCATAGAAAAGGATCCTCTTAGAACTCAAGTTGAATTTTGTGCACATTCATTGAAAAACCTTTGTAAAGCTGCTCTGCAGAGGGAAGGACTCTTGACAGAGTAAATTACCCTGATAATGGTTGATGATTTAAATTTTTTAATGTTCCCTTTTGATCTGGGGGAAAAAAATCTATCTGAAACTCTGCAAAGAATAATGGTGCCTCTTCTCATGTGCAAGAACTATATGCATAATTTCTTACAGTGAAGAAGAGAACAAGTAGTTCACTATATGATAGGTAGAAATGAATAAATTAATGAATTGAAATTCTAAACCTTGAACTTAATAAGGGGAAAATCCCGATTATCTACCGATATATACCCAATAATAGTATCTACATTAGAAAATACACATATGCCATTTTTTGTGTTATAAAACTTCCATTTCTATGTGAATAGTAAGGAGTATTCTAGATCTTGGTAAAAGTTTCCCTCATCTTGTTAAGGACTGAAGGCTAAGAACTACTGTGAGCTTCATTTCTCTCTCAGTACTGCACAACTTTCTCAACAAGCTCTTGGATGAGCCTCTAATGGTTCCTGCATTTTATGATGCAGGTGGACAAAACTCAGGGCTTGCAGTCCAAAATAAATAGCAGCTTTGCATTCAATGTCTTTTCAGGTATTTGAATGACAAGTCATTTCATATTAAAATAAATATTTTGTGAGTCAATATCCCAGTTATAGTCCTCTGTTGTTAATATGAAAAAATGGTAAGAATTTCTTCCTTTAGTAAACTTCTGCCATCAATTCTGCAAAATATTATTCCTTTCCCAAGGACTGGATAATGGTCTTGTGTCTTTAATTTAAATAGCATTTCATTAATTTATTTCCTTCTGTGCTGGCTGTACTAGAATTTTTTGAACTGGGAATTTCGGAGTGTAGTGGACTGATCCCAGCCAGCAACTGAGCATCCATCAGTTTCTTGCTCTTCCTCCACCGTGAGATAGAGGAAAGATTCAGAAGAGCAAACATACCAATCAAACAAACAAAAGAAAAACAAAAATAATTGGCCCCCCCACACACCATAACCTCACATGAGCAAGCAAGTGATGCAAAAGTAATGACTCACTTCCTCCTACAAACAGACCAATGCTCAGTTTTGAGCTACAATCCCTTCTGAAAAATTATGCCCCAAACTTAGTGCTGAGCAGGGTGTCACACAGTATGGGACATACCTTTGACCCATTGGCATCAGCTGTCCTGTCTGTGTCCCCTCCCCAGTTTTGCCTATCCCTATTCTACTTGCTCAAGGTAGACTAGGCTGAGGAGCAGCCTCAATGTTACACAAGCATTGATCAGCATTACCTAGAACAATTGTATCACCAAAATTGTTTTAATTACAAATCTAATGCACAGCACCATACAGGCTGTTATGAAAAAAATTGTCTCCATTCTAGCCAAACCAAGGGAATGTAAATTATCAACTAAATGGATTATATATCCCTGAAAGTATTATATATAGACAAACTTTCAACTTTTGAGCCAACAGTGGGAAATCAGTTGGACTAATCATTAGTACATCACTGCATAGTATATTTGCAGAAATGTGCTGTCTCTTGCAAGTATCCTTAGACCTTGATAATGCTGTTCATGCATCAATCCCAAAGCACTTTGTATGTCATGCAAATAACACAAGTAACAGCTGATGATCAAATAGACTCACAGGGGCAAAGGTTACTCACAGAGCTTTCTGATTTGTACAGAAGTAAAAAGCGCAAAGAATTAAAACCTAAATTCTGAATAGGAACCACCTACTACAAGCGTATCTGAACCAAAGTTGTAATCAAAGTTGTAGTCTGGGCCAGGGGAAGCTTTTGAAAAAATCTGCTTATTGTCAGTCCCTCTTAAAACTGTTTCAGTTCATTGTGGAGGACGGTCTTCATCTAAGAACTGGGCTTATTTCAGAGAAGTGGAAAATTAGTTGCAGGCATGCACTGAATGATCTTCAGCTGAAAATATGTATCCACTCTGTATGATCAAACTGAATTTACTCTGAAATAAAGCACCTTGAGATGTGTGATGTACAGGGTGATGACTCCATAACAAGATTTTTTCTCTACCCACCAACTTCTTTTCATCCACATTGATTTCAAAAGTAGCTGAAGACTATGTGACTAACAAGAGTAACATACTACAGATAATTTGAGCTGACCATATTTAATTTATACTCCAAAAATATTTTCTAGAATCTCTCTCCATTCCACTCTCCTTCCTCTTTCTCAAGCACATACATTTACACACACTCACACCTCCCTCCTTCTTGAACTGAGAACAAAAAAGGCTCAGAATAGTTTTAAACCCTACAGTTAACATTTTATCAGAACACAGGTGATATAAAAAAAGTATGAGAAAATAGGGATAACTCTTTGACTGAAGTCATTAAATACAAAACTTTCCTTTTCCCACTGTGACTTTGCATTTTTTTCTTCTGTTGCTTCTTCCAATCTAACAATTTTCAGTAGCTTCCTGGGCTGAATAAACTTCAAAGAATTCCATTTTTTGTTTGTAGGAAAGGTTCTTATGTTACCTCTGAGGTTTTCCTTTGGTCTGTTGTCTGATTGTAGACAGAATCCTGCTCTTTGGAGGGTCTTCAAAGCTACAGGGCAATATTTCTCATTTCCAGTTTTTTCTCTCTGACACTTCAGGTATCTTTTTCCAAGCATGGAGATGCACAAACACAAATGTGAAGATGATGAGTTGTATTTAAGGAGAAGGAAATTTCCCCTGTCCTCTGGAGTATATCATTGAGCTAGAATAAACTGATCAGAACAAGTAAACACAAAATATATTGAATTGCTCTGAAACTCACAGCGTTTTATTATGCTTTATTAACAAAATATGGTATTTCTAATCTGAAGCAGAAAATTATAAATTAAATGATTCATCCTTCTTGAGAAATCTCAGATAAAAGACATAAAGGTTAACACAGTTGACCTTAACTTGAGCAAATTAGAAAAAGATGCATAGCACAGATGAAAACTTGTTAAATAGAAAGTAAAACAAATTATCACTGTTTCTAAAATCCCAGAAGGTATTTACAGTAGATCTGAGAAAACTGAAGAAGTATTTAATTAAGATCTCTCATTATATCTTTTTAAATCTTTGAAAAGTCTGTTTATTTTAGCTTCTAGCAATGTTGCAGTCGGTGTAATTATCATCATTAAACAGTATCTTTGTTGAACTCCGCAAATGCATGGCAGAAAAAAAATCATGACGAGATGGTGCCTGAATTAACTCTTAGATGATTATGCTCTCTGAAGTCATGGCTGTTTGCTGATCAGTATTTCAGTGGAATTCAATATATGAGAAGCATCCCAAGTCATGGGATTCAAACTGTCACACATTCAGCATTTCATAAAATTCTTTCTTTCTGACTACTCTGTCATCTTGTGGATTCTAAAATGATTCTATATTTGCCAAGATTTTTAGAACTAGCGCAATTGAACAAAAAGGTCTTTTACAAGTGTCTGTGCTCTGAATACATAGACAGGCCTAGCTATCCCTGGCCACCCCCCAAGACCTCCCCCCACACTGTACATGTCCCAAGACTCCACTGAAGTCCCCCATGGCTGTCAGTCCCTCGGTGCTGTGAGAGCATGGGTGGTGCTGGGCAGGATCCAGCTTCCTTTCTCTAGTCTAAGTGAAATTGTTTCTGTGGAAGGAATAACTGCATGTGCAAGTAGTCTTCATTTCAGAGAGGTGCCTTGAATGAGCATGAAACAGGTTTTCTTAAGTGCCCTGGAGAACTAAGGAATGGACTGTTTTCTTCATCTTCCAGTGCAGGAATTAGGAGTCAGATCCAAATAAGAAGGTGGTAGTTCACAGAAAGTAGTGTCCTGTGTAAAGCCGAGCAAGGTCTTTTCCAATCTCAGTGATTCTATGTTTATGTGAAAAGAAGGGCTGAAGGTAAAAAGGATGTTCGGAGATGTATGTTCAGGAATATGCTTTTGTCTATTGTCCTCCATGTCTTTGTATACAGCTATCCTTGAAATCAAGATACTGACCAAGATCTAACTTTGGTCTGACCCAATATATGATCTCTACCTCATACAATTAAATATTATACCCATCCTTAATCTATGAAAAATTAATATGCAGAGCTATCTTAAAACTTCAGGAGTGCTCTTCTTAAAAAGATCAATACCTTTTTTCTTTTTTTTTCTTTTTTTTTGGGGGGGAGGTGGGTTCTATAGGGTTATTTTGGGGGGGTTTGGGGGCTTTTCAAAAACCAAAACACTAAGGACTAATTAAAACCCAGAAACAGTCTCTGATTATTACCAAGAATACAAGTTGTAATGGAAAGTTCATATCTAGATGTAAACACTGCATTAATCAGCAGTGCTGCACAGAAGGAAAGCTTTTCAAAATAACATTTCTGCTCGGTAAGCAATATGTAATTTCGAGTAGTTTTAATGTATGTACATGACAATTGATAACTTCATTAATATATGCACTACTTAAAAGACAGTTAATACTCTTGGGTTTTGAGTATCTTCAGTCCATTTTAATATATAAAAAATTAAAAATACTAATAATCTCTTGTGGAATATAACTATATCAAATATAGGTTGGACTATTACTATTTCAAGGATCTGTAGTTAAAGTATTTAATTAGAAAGTTGAATTATGTTAAAAGCACTGACAGCCCAGGAACAAATGTTGAGAAGGCTATGAGTTATTTTTTGTGACTTATAAAATGTATGCATCAATCTATACTACATGTTGCACACAGGGAAATACTGATATTTGTATGCTAATTAATTGCAGAACTACTGGTAAATTTCCAACTGTTTTCCTGCTTTGTAGAGTTTAGAACTGTCATCAATCACCTTTTTTCCTTTCAAAACCTTGCATTTAAATGATATTGTCTTTATATTCTACATTATTCTTGTGTTTTGATTTGTGACAGCAGTAATATTTTTGTTTCTCTATCCCTTAGTTCTGTAACTCAACCATAACTAGAGATGGCACTAAATAAGTTAGACTGTAATTCTGAAAGTATGCAACAAATCCAAAAGATATTTTTTCCGAATTAATAAAAAATGAGACAAATGGAAATGTAATTCTCAAAAATGCTTTCAGTTCCACAAGTGTAGATTGGGGAAGAATGTGGAGGGTTTTTCTCACTGCTCACTTACAGTCTCATTCTTTATTTCTGTTTTGAGGAAAACGTAATATACTTTGAGAAATGTATTGCACAATCATAAAATCAATTAGGAGCTGAATATTCAAGATAACACAAGGTGATCCATAGTTTATATAAGTGAAATAAAGCACTCAATACATTATCTAATTAGGAATGCATATGTACCTGCCATTGACTCCATCAGACTTTTAGTCAGTCTTTAAGGTCAACTTTTACTCATTCTATTCAAAACCCTATCTGGCATTGTGTACATACCAGACATTTTGAAAAGTACTTAGAGCAGTGTTCTAAGCAAGTACCAGAACCACCACCAAGTGTTTCAGAAAGTTTTGAAAGAGTGATTATTTCTTTATGCCAACCAAAATACCAGGATAAGAATCCATAATTTCTCTAAGAGGTCAGTAAGTAATGGTGTACTTCAGGATTGTAGTACTTTTCAGATAGACTTGGATTTTTTGTAATAGTAGAAAGAAAGCTATCATTTTGTTTATTGGCTTCTCTACTTGTATCAGGACTTTAAGGAAATACCAAACAACTTCAGATTTTTTTCTGAGTCATCTGAATTCTGCAGTATACTATGACATTTCTCAGATACTAAGTTTCCCCACAGACCCAAAGAGTGGTTTGTGCCAGTGCCAGAAGTTCAGAGAAGAGGTCTGATGAGCCTATAAATTGTTTTTGCATGGTGTTATGATCTGATTTCTAAGGTTCTTAGAAATGCCCCTGCCCCGATTAAGGTGCAAATGAGACCATATGCACCTTATGCCAGTGACAATAGTATGGGGTTTATATGATAATATTTGATAGTGAATAGGAGAGAGAAAGAGGGAGAGAGAGAAATAGGAAATAGGTGGAGGGGACAGAAAGAGAGAAACAGGGACAGAATAAGGAAAATATCGNTGACCAGAGGTGATGCCACACACCCGAAACCTCCTCCTCCCCCCTCGGCTGGGGGAGGAGTCTGTGTAAACCTGGCTTCTCTGAGCTGTGCTCTCCCCCCACCTCAAACTCAGCAGAGGATGATCCTCAGCACAGCTGGAGGCTTTGGCCTTTTGGTGCATGCACACCTTTCCTTTCCTCTGAGCTGACTGAAGAATGGGTTTCCCTTTATCTAATCAGCAGTTTGACTTTCAGTCCAAAGTCCCAGTCAGGTATCTTCAGGGAGGCTTCTTTGGTTGCTGCTTCTTCATACAATTTTTATTAAAATGAGCAAAACTTTATATCAGTGTTTGAGGCATGAACTATTTCAGTCTCTGATACATGGGATGTTCCAAGAATGGGAAATTGAGTTTTCTACAGCACATTTCCCTAAGATATTAGTTTGTTAGACCAGCTGCTGATGGTAGTGAGCATTTATAACAAGTTATATTTAAGTATTGACTGAAGACTGCCACTTCAGGCTGACAATATGGATGCCGTTGACACTCAGAGAAAAAAAATTCATAGAATGGATAGATGCTACGTCCCACTCACTGTCCCATTGACACACTGGCAGAGAGCAGACTCAAACAAATCAGGTTGTAGATATGCATATGTAGGACTGACTCACTTACTAAAATCTACCCAAGGCATAAATCTTATTAGTAAGGTATCTTTGGATTACTCCATTTCAGGTGTTGGGTTCATGGAAGGTACTATAGAGAGAGGTCTCTCAAAAAGTATGTGAATTCTGCTGAGCCATTGTGATATGACTTAATGCCTAAATTTTATCTTGTGCTGTCTTGACAAACTTATACTATGTAACAATTTCTATGCAATCCTAGTATATAATGAAAAACCATTGTGCACCTATTGAATGAAAAGAAATGCAGTGTAAGATTTATAGATGGTATTGTAACCTTTCCAATTATTGAGATTTTGCTTTAAATATCACCATAAGATTTATATAAACAAAGAAAAAAATAATTTTTTACAATATAGCAGTATGTTCAAATAAAGATTTAGTAATAAATGTCTTGGTTCTACAATGAATATGATGTAGATTTAAGTGAATAATATTAATTTATATTGCTATTTTAATAAAACTAAAACATACATATGGTCTACTACTTTTGATACGAACAAGTTCTGCATCCTGCCAAAAAAGAGATATTGAACAGTACAGCTAGAGGGAATGTATTACAGGATATAGGGCAATATACTACACCACAGGGTTTAGGAAAACATACTTTACTATGTTACCCTTTTGAGCCTAAGAGAAATTCTAAGTACTTGCAGTACAAAATTAGAAGAAAGAAATAGTCTTGAGTGTAATTTTTCTGCTTGAAGAAATTTGAAAGTTATGTTAACTATTAAGAAGGACAAACAATATAAAGACTTAGATCCTTTATCCTGATTTCAGAATTCATTACTCAATTTTTAAAAACAGCCAGATTATTACTTTTGGACTAGCAGAAGAAAACATTAATGATAAATGGGGATTAGGTATTCTTTTCTAGTAATTCAGTGCTGTCATAACTGCTTCTCTTTTCATCTGCTACTTTTTTACCTTTTCTTTTTTCTGGATTTGCTTCAAAATTATATACATAAGCTTTTAATTTAAAACTAGGCATTTCAAAATAGAAATTATTCTGGGAATTTCAACTTAGATATATATTTTAATTATCTGATGTATTTTGTATCCCCATTCTGTAGCTGTAAAGAAGCTTACAGGAGAACGTATGTGTTATAGTATTATTACACTGCATTTTTACAAACAATCCAATAGAAGAATTTGGTAAACAGAGGGAAACTGAAATCTCTGACATGAGACCACCTAGAAAGTATAAAAATCCTGTTGTGTTGCTGAGATGTTTGAGGATTCAACTTCGGTTTGTGTAATAGATGGTGAACTAAAAGTTTGGTAATTGTTATAAATTGTTGATGAGATTTTTTCTTCACGTGTTTTTTGGTTACAGCTAGATAAATATAAAAATAAATGAAAAGTCAAGATCCTGTATTAAAATATATAAGATGAAATAGGTACTAAAATCAGTGTGGAGGTTCCAATTCAAAACCAAAGCTTCATAATCCTAAATAACTTTTAAAATGCAATTTATTAATACTTGAAAGGAAAATGATATTTGGCTTTCGTATGGGGCCAAATATAACTTATAATTTTACATAATTATGTTCCAGTGTGTTTTTCTTAGAAATGAACTTATTCTAGAGAAAACACTATGTTTAAATTTCTGGAATATTTCAAAGAAATCTTACTAAATATAAAAGAAAACAATAATCTTATTGTTAGGCCCTCTGTCTTATGAACCATTAACAACATTAAATACAATTAAATGAGAATTTATGGTTTGTATTAATGTCTGAAGCCAAATATATATATATAATCATGTTTCCTTGACCTTTTCTCAATGTATTATTCCATATTTGATTTAGTCCTGTCATATTACCTCTATTTGCCCCTTTTCTGGGTTAACTTTTCTATAAGAACATCTAAGTGTCTCAATTAATCTTGTGCTCTGGTTCCCATATTTTTAATGTGTCACAGTGAAAATTATCTTTTGCTCTCTAAAAGGACTCCCTTACTCCTGCCCCTGGCAAGTGAGACAGTACCTTTGAGACACAGAAATGTTAATGGCTCATGACAAAACCATCAGCCATTTGCAGAGGTGGAAGAATGCTTTGATGTGTTTTCAGCACATGGATGCAGAGAAAGGAAGAGTATTTTAGTGAGTGTGAAGGTGAAACCTCTGAGCAGCATAAGAAAGAGGGAGTGAGCACCCACCACTGGAGGCTCTGGGGTTTGAGACAAATAAGGCAGAAGGCCATTAAGCACAGACCCTGCAGAGGAGGATAGTGCTTTTTATCATGACAATGTCCTCCCTTACACAATGGGCTCAGCTGTAAAAATCTGTGCCTTAGGAAGGGTCACACTCACACAGAACATTTCCACTTAGACCTAGGATTTTTATCCCTTTTAATGGGGCATAACTGGCTCAAATATGCTGGTGTGAAGGGCAGCTGTCATGTCCTAGAAATTGTCATAGACCATCAAAGCCCCCCCACATGCCTCAGACTCATTTCTGGGGCCTTCCACCAGAGGACACCAGTATCAGCCAGTGTTGGAACAGATCCACAGTGTTGAAACAGAGTGTAAAATTCCCCCACCCCAGGGGAGGTACCTGAGCATTCCCATGTAAGTGTAACTGCACATTAACTCACTAAAATTTGTGTTTCACAGGCTTCCCCCACCTCCTAAGGGTCAAGACTCTGGCCATCACTTTGACCAACAGACATCAAAATTGCAGCAATCCAGTCTTGTTGCTGGATCCATGGATGATGATATATTTCTAGTCTTATCTTTCTTTTCCTTATACATTTTCTCAAGTGTTATTTTATGCTTTTATATTGCTGTATCACTATAGATAATATCCAAAACAGCACTATGCCTGCTTTCCTTTGCAACCAAATTGTTCTAAAATAAACCCTACGCATATAGATATATATTTATAAACACCGATCATTCAATGTCATTTCATCTAATCCACCCCAAAGGATCTATTAACATGAACCTTAGTTGCTCTTGTCTTCAGGAACTGGTCATAACATTACTGAACAAAGATAAAGGGGTCTGGCCATGCACCCCTACCAGCTACTGTGAAAAATTAACCCTGTCCTGGCCAAAACTAGGATGTGGATCTAGTCCTGCATATGGTTCTGCACATACACAAAAAAGAAGTGAGTGGAGATACTGTCAGGCCCAAATATAGTTCAAATAAAATATAACTTTAAAATATTTTAAAGAAAAATAGAAACTTCTCTATAGAGGTGTTCCATTTCCTTGTCCTTCACAAGCCCCCTTCCTCATTATTAATTTAATTTTTATTGAAGTGTAGTTCTAGTAAAGTCAATGGCAAAAATTTTAATCATCCATTTTATTATAATGATAGCACAATTTTTACTTCTCCTGTATTGTTTTAGTCATTAAGAATTCAAAGCTGGGTAAGGTTGTCTTGTTTCCTGGACAAAACAAGAGCTAGATGACTTGTAAAATGTATGTCTACATTTTAGAAGGCAGTGACATGCACTGAACTGGTTATGTCCTGAACAAACTGCACAGCCAGAAACAGAAGATATACAGCAAATCAGCACAGATCAATTTTTCTGGACCTAGCACATCACAAGCAAGTTTCTAGGACATGAGCTAGAATTGCTTCTTTGTTTGCAATACTGCAACATCAGGTTTGTTGTTAATCCTGCAGTCTGAAAACTCTGCTGTATGCAGACCTGTAAAAAAAATGCTAAAAGTCTTTCCACCGTCATAAATGACATTCTGAATAGACCCCTAAAATGAACTAAAGCCCAATGGGAAAGTGTATTTGGAGATCCTTAATCCCTTAAACATATTCTTTTTATTTTTATTAAATTATAGAAATAATTGTGTCATTTACCATAGAGTCATGTAAAAATTAAAGTTGGAAGGCACTCAGGAAGTCATCTGTTCCAATTCTCCACTCAAAGCAGCATGAAATTTGAGATTTTTATCAAGATGCTTAGGATCTTGTTTTTAACACTTCCAGGAATTAATTTCCCACAATCTAGCTGTCTTCACTAAACCACAGGATTGAAGGATATATTTACTGTCCCACTTATGAATGCAACCTTCTATCGGCATAAGAATCATTCAAAGTAGAATTTAAAAAGTTTCAGCATTTAGAGAGTAATGATTTTATAGCAAATATTCTAATGCTTTTGGGATTTCTATTATCCAATTTTAACTTCTACACATTTACTTTATGTTCTTCAGCTATTATCTTACTACTTATAAATTATATTTTGGATTAAAAATTATAAAAATGTTTTGTATCTATCCTTTGAATAATATGGTAATGTAATCTTAATATTTAAAAATTCGTATCACTGTATTTTATGGAGATTCTGCACCTTCTGCACCTAAACTTTTGGAGTTATCATCATTATTAAGAAAGTTTTACCTTGAATAAATGACTCCATAGATCAATAGTGAGAATCATTATCTTATCTTGTATTCTTTTCTGATGTCTGTCCCTGTCTTAGTTGGAAATTGCTCAGCAGATAGTTTTCTAACAATTTTTCTATTTGTGCATAAAAGGTATCTAGTCAAAGATTTTTTAATTTCCTTTTTTTGTTTAAGTGATATTTGATCTCATATACAAAACCCAAGAAGGAGGACGAGCAAGAATGACATGATGGATGGGCTCATATAATGTCACTTAAATCTCAAGGAATAAAATGAAAGATGGATACTATAATTAAATTTGGTAATTAACAGACCTATCTGGTATGCCTATGAGCATAATATTAGAAAGTTGTGTCTTTATATATTTAAATTTTCTAGTCCTGTATTTTATCCAATTTTAGTGAAGACATGCACACTGTAAGAGTGAAGAATAAAGCAAAAACTTTGATTTCTATTTCTTAATCATTTATAATTCCAGCCTCTCTTAAATTCTATAATGTTTTCTTTTTTCTAAACTGCAGATAGGAAAATATAAGTTCCAAAGGGTGTGGATGGCTCTTTTATGTTTACTTCAGTCAGAGGTTTTGTCCTAGTGTGTAATAATAGAATAAAATAAAATAAAAAATAGACTGTAATCAAGAACAAATTTCTTATAAATTTTCTATTTCTAAAGAATATTAAAAAAAAAAACAAACCAAAACCAAAAACATCAGCATGCCCTCAGAGAGCTCATGGAATCAAATCAGACCTGGAACCTGTGTGTCAGAGAAACATAGAATTATTTTTAGACAGAAGAAGAATCTCTGTGGTTCCTTGATAAGACCATTGTGGTCTGATACATTCTAAATCACTGTCACATTATACGTATTAAAAGTAAAGATATAATCCAAGTCTACTTTTAAGTGCATGGTGCAAAATGTCCATGTCACCCAATGTCATACTTTAACCCCAGCTATCAACTAAGTCCTCCCAACTGCTCACTCACCCAGTGGGATGGGGAAGTGAATCAAAAATGTAAAAAGTGAGAAAACTTGTGGATTTAGACAAAGGCAGTTTAATAGCAAAACAGCAAAAGCTGCACGCCCAAGCAGAGCAAAATTTTCCACTTCCCAGCTGCAGGGAGGTGTTCAGGCATCTCCAGAAATGTAGGGGCCATCACAGGTAATGGTGACTTTGGAAAACATATACCATCATGGTGAATGTTGCTCTCCGTTTCTGCTTCTTCCTTTAGCTTTATATGCTGAGCGTGACACCATATGGTCTGGAACATCCCTTTGGTCAGTCTGGATCTGGTGTGGCAGCTGTGTCCCCTCCCAGATTTTTGTGGACCCCCCGCCTCCTCACTGGTGGAGTGAGTTAAGAGGCAGTGGAGGTCTTAACTCTTGTGTAAGCACTGCTCAGCAACAGTGAAAGCATCTCAGAGGAACCATATTCCTATACTAACTGCTATACTAAACAAAATTAACTTTATCTCAGTGAAAACCAGCACGCTTGTCTTAACTCATTTCCTTTCAAATGAAATTGAATGTTTCTCTTAGACCTTTGTTTAGTGAATATCATTTTAAGGAAAGTTAACTCACTAACCTAATGGAAGGACACTTGGATATTAGGAACCAATAAAACTGTAATGGAAATGGATTAGGTAGGATTCTCTCTGTGTCTAAGAATGAAATGACATATTGCATGTTTTTGTTGTCACTGGTTTTTCTGATTAAACCTGCTAAAACTTCCATCTCTAAATATCATGTTAGAAATACTAAGAACATTTTCCGTTTATCCTTTAGCTTGAATTATTATATATGTAAGTATTTATATTATTAGTATAATATAAATTAATTTGTACTCATTATTTGCATTACAATTCATTAATTAACCCCTTTCCAAAAAACTGAGTTCTCATGAGGTCGTATGAATTGCATACTAGATTTTGTTAATACAGCAAATAACACTGAAATTTCATTGATAGAAAATGTGTTGT
>VZTR01013404.1:38917-67439 GCA_013400775.1 Chaetops frenatus | reverse complement strand
CGCTCCCGCGGCTTCCTGCCCTACGCCAGACCCATCACCACCGTGGGTGAGCAGGGGGCTGGGGGTCCCTGCCCAGGGTGTGGGGGTAAGGGGACACTCCGCAGTGGGTGGTGCTGGAAGGCGCCTCCCGGGTTGTGTCCCCGATGAGCCGAGTGCGCTGCCACCGCCCTGACCCCGTCCCTGCCCTGACCCCGTCCCCGCCCTGACCCTGCCCCTGCCCCTGCCCTGACCCTGACCCTGACCCTGACCCCGTCCCTGCCCTGACCCCGTCCCCGCCCTGACCCTGCCCCTGCCCCTGCCCTGACCCTGACCCTGACCCTGACCCCGTCCCTGCCCTGACCCCGTCCCCGCCCTGACCCTGCCCCTGCCCCTGCCCTGACCCTGACCCTGCCCCTGCCCGCAGTGGGGGAGCCGGTGCCGGTGCCCAAGGTGGAGAACCCGAGCCGGGAGCTGGTGGACCGGTACCACGAGCTCTACATCCGTGCCCTGCTCAAGCTCTTCAACGAGAACAAGACCAAGTATGGGCTGTCCGAGTCAGACGAGCTGCACATCCTCTGAGTGCCACCGGTGCCGGCCCCGTCCTGGATCATGAGGACTCTTGCAGGGGGAATTTCAGCCAGCCTGGCATGGAGGACATGCAGGGGACAGTCCCCACTCTGGCCTTCTGTTCCTCTGACCTGAGGGGGAGGTTGGAGGAGAGGGGGAAGCGAGGGGGAGATTGGGAAAGGCTCCCCCTTGCAAGGGGTTTGGAGGGGCTGTGGGTGACACAGCTGTGCCCTGCAAGGGGCTGGTGTGGGGCTGGGGCCAGCAATGGGCACGGTCCCCCTGGGAAAGCCAGGTCACCACAAGCTGAGGGAGGGGGTGTCATGGGAGGAGGGATTGACATGGGGTCTTTGGGGTGGCATCCTGATGATGAGTGGGACCAGCCTGGGGGGACAGCCCACCCTGGGGTGGAAGGGCGACACTTCTGGACTTGGGGACCCGTGGATGTGGCCTGAGCCAGGACCATGTGGCCCCAGATGAGTCTTTCCTGCTGTCTCCATACCCAATACAGACTTCCAACCTCCCTAGTCCCATCTGTGTGTGTTGCAGGGGTTGGGATTGGCAGCACTGTGGCTGTACCCCTGCACTGCCCAGGTGGGTGCCCTTGCCACCCCATGTGTCCCCTCTCTAGCAGTCCCATCTCCAGCTGGGGCAGTGTTTGGCAGGGCCCTTGCACCATTCAGGTGCAGCCAAGCAGCTCCCAGGTGCAACTGGGCCATGTTGGATATAATGGGAGGTGAGGGGCAGCTCTTACTGGTTGAACTGGGATTAGGAGGGAGTGTTCCTGCGCTCTCTGCTCTTGGCTCAGTGGTGAGTGAGGGGCTCTCTGGGTGGGGCTGGGATGGGCCATCCCTGGGGCCCTCTCCTTTCCCTGGGCAGCTCTGGTGGGATGTGGCTGTGTGTTACTGGTGCAGTGGCTGGGGTGTGACACCCCAGTGACAGTCTGGGCTCCCCTTTCTTAGGCATGTGCTGGCAGGGCTCTCAGGGTGCAATGGGGGTGGCCCCTCCTGGGGCTCTCAGAGTGGGGACAGCCCTGTCCCTGTCCCATCCCTGCCAGGCTGGCGTGGGAGAGTCAACAGCACTGATACCAATCTCAGAGCGCTGCTCTGCGCAGGCACTTGGTCAAACACAAGGGCTGGGTAAACATTTGAGGAGCAAACACCCATAAAGGGAAATTCCCAAGAACCTTCCTGTCACCACAGGAGCTCCGGCTCATCCTTCCAGACCTGCCCCAGTGGATTTTTTCTGGGGTGAGGGTGAGTATCTTGTCCCTCCTCCTTGTGCTGCAATGAGAAACAGACCTGGCTGTAGAGAGAGGAAGGGGCTTTATTGGGGGTCATGGGCAGCACGTGCCCCAGGCCGTGTCCCTCCCCCTCGGCCAAGGCCAGTGGTGTGACAGGGACATCTCTGAGAACCCTCCCATCATGGGCTCTGCCCTCAGGTTCAGTCTGGTCCCCGCATGTCACCACTGAGTCATCTGGAAGAGCTGTGCCTGTCCAAGGAGGCACCAGTGTCCCTTCTCTTTAGTGACTTTGTCAGGCCCATGTGTCCCCAGGAGTGCCAGGCATGGAACACCGGCCTGCTGCCCCAAAAGAACCTCCTCTCAGTGTCCTTCACATTCCCATGAGTGCCCGGTGGCTCTTCTGCCCCAAACCATCACCAGCACCCTCCTCCCCCAGCACCCCCGGGCGCAGGGCTGGGACCAGCCCGTGGCCTCCAGCCCTCAGGGCAGAGACAGCTCAGCTCTGGGGACCTGGGAGAGCCCTGAGGGGCTGCAGCTCCTGGAGCCCAGGGCTGAGGCTACGGAATCCCCTCAGCAGCCGCCTCCGCTGCGCGCGGTCCCGGTCCCGCGGGTGACGCTGGCGACGTGGCTGCCCTCCGTCACCGTGTCTGTGAAGGGCGACACCAGGCCCAGGTCCAGCGTGGGCACGGGCCGGAGGCGCTGGGCGGCCCCGCGGCGCAGCCGGCCCCGGAACTTGTCCCCGGCCATGAAGTACAGGATGGGGTCGAGGCAGCTGTTGATGCTGGCCAGGGGCCGCGTGATCTTGTAGGTGAAGTTGATGACGTTGAGGGTGGGGCAGTCGGCCTGGAAGTAGCGGGAGGTGTAGTAGAGGGTGCGGGTGACGTGGAAGGGCACGAAGCAGATGGCGAAGACGACGAGCACCACGACGATCATCTTGATGGAGCGCCTCTTGTAGGAGGGCATCCGCAGGCCGGGGCTGGAGAAGCTGGACTTGCGGAGCCGCTTGGCCATCAGGCAGTAGCACAGGACGATGACCAGGAAGGGCACCCCGAAGAGCAGGGCCATGACGGAGGAGCTGTAGTGCACGTAGTGGTCGAACTCCTCGGGCTTGGTGGTGTCGTGGCACAGGGTGCTGTTGCCCTTGGAGCTGGTGGTGACGAAGACGAGGTTGGGGATGAGGCAGACAGTGACCACGAGCCAGGCGGCCACGCAGATAATGCGGGCGTGCTTGGTCTTCACCCACTTGAGGGAGCGGATGGGGTGGCAGATGCCCATGTAGCGGTGCACGCTGATGCAGGTGAGGAAGAGGATGCTGCTGTAGAGGTTGGCGTAGAAGAGGAACCTCACGACCTTACAAAGCCCCGTCCCGAAGGGCCAATTGTTGCGGTCGGCGTAATAATAGACCAGGGTGGGCAGGGACAGGACGTAGAGCGTGTCCGAGAGGGCCAGGTTGACCATGTAGGTGGTGGTGGCGTTCCAGGGCCTCATCCTGGAGATGAACATCCACAGCGCCCAGGAGTTGAGGGGCAGCCCCACCACGAAGACGATGCCGTAGGAGACGGGCAGCAGGATGAACTTGAACTCCTCGTTGAAGACGCACTTTGCCTCGGGGGCTGCCGTGGCGTTCCCTCCCGGCCAGGGAGCCGGCGTCGGTGTCCACAGGGAAACTGGGAACATCCTCACCGGAGTGGCCATGTTGAGGCAGCCAGACCTAGGGGGCAGTTCGTAAAAGCACACTAGTCACTGATCCCGGCCATTGTCAGGCACAAAGCAGGGAAGGGAGCCAAAGCTGCCAGATTTCCCCCCCCCTTTCCAGGATCTCCGGCCACTTTGATGGTTCTCTGGTTTTTCTCGACTCGCGCGTTCGGGTCTCACGGGGAGCCGGGGGGAGTGGGCTCGGCAAAGCCTCCCCCCCCGCAGCCCCTGCACTGACGCCCATTAATCACCCGTTAATCACCCATTAATCGCCGCGCGGCTCCGGGAGCGGGCCGGGGACACAGAGCCCCACGCCGGGGACAGAGCCCCGCGCCGGCCCCGCCGGGCACAGCCCCACGGCCGCCGAACAATGAGACCCTGATGAGCACCAGCAGCCCCCGGCCGAGGCCGGCGCAGCCGCTTGGAAGCTGCCTCAGCCTAATTGGCACCATCCTGACAATGCCGCTGCTCCCGGAGGGCTCCTTGGGAGAAGAAAGGCGGGAGGAGAAGAAAGGCTCGTCTGGGGGGGAATGTTGTGACCCAGAGAAATCCTGGGGGGAGGAGTTAAAGGAGCCTCTGGGAGAGAGTGTCCCTGGACTGCGAGGAGCCGCTGGCTGCCGGGTGCTGCTGTCCGCAGGGAAGGGATGAGCTGAGCCCTGTGGAGAGGAGCTGCCGGAGCCAAGTCCCAGCTCAAGGCAGAGCAAGTTGACAAGGCAGGCAGCGCATTCCCTCCTGCGCTGTGCTCTAGGATCAAAGGCTGGGATCTGTGAACTCCTGGGAAGTCGGCATCAGGACGAGCTGCCAAAGTTCAGAACTCTCTTCTCGAGGGAAAAGGGAGGTTCTGCCACCACCGTGGTGTCCAGCAAAGCACCGGTGAGGGCTGCCTGTGCCCCTCCACACCCTCCACCATCCCTGGTGAAGCGATTCCTCCAACAGAGGAGGGACGCTTGGATAAGAAACCTGAGAGCAGGAGCTGCTGTGCTGCTGGCAGAGATCGGCGTGTAGCCCAAACCATATTTGATGGAGGGAACACTGAAGCATCTCCAATTCCTGTTGTCCAGAGCTCACCCAGGGGGTGACAGGCACCAGGACAGAGGAGGACTCGGGGCTCAGGGATGCACGTTAGCTGGAGCTGGTGCTACAAGGTGGAAGGACACGTCCTCTCAGGCTCCTTCATCCCCCAGCTCCCCCATCACCCCGCTTTGCCGTGAGGATGTGCAGGTTCTCCCAGCAGGAATATCCCGTAGGGTGTATCTGTGGGATCATCCCTGCCACGCCCTGCCCGGAGAGACACCCGGGGTTGACAGAGATGCTCGTAAATGACTCAGCAGGCAGATGGGGCAGCAGCTGCCCCTCCGGCCGCGCTCCCGGGGCTCTGTTTGAGTTGCGGGCTGAGCTCCGGGCCCGCATCCAGCACCGCGCGGCTCCCGGCCCGCCACAGCTCCCGCCCTTATTGCAGGGATGAGTTCAGAGAGCAACAGGCAGGTCCTGATCAAACATTAACAGTGGGGAGAACTTGGTTTGTTTTCCCAGAATCAGGAGGGAAAACAGGCGGTAGGAAAACCTGAGCTTGCAAGTGAGGTGCCAGTGGTGGTCCTGGCCCTGCAGCCACAAGGCCTCAGGCTGCTGAGGACGTGAAGGACCAGGAGATTTAATTTCTTTTTCCAGCCTTTGAGTGCAAGGGAGCACAAAGATCTGAGCCTGATCACAGCAGAGCTATTGCAGGTTCAGTGCCCAAAATCGGTGTCCATGACACAGGTCACCAACCAGTTAAGATACGGAGAAGACAGTGAATAAAAAATAATAATCAAGTGTGAGAAATGCATAAAGGAAAAATCCTGAGCAGCTGTAGGGTGTTGGACTGCTCAGAGGAGAGCACAGGCACCCAGCTTCTGGCAGCTGATCCAGCCTGAGTACAGCCAGCAGCAGGATTAAACCATTCCCAAGCACATTCCTCTGAGGATAACCACCGAAATATAGAAATGCAGGAGATGACGTTTGGCAAGTTTTATCTTAACAGGTTTCTTACTTCCTCATCTTAGTCATGACTAAAATCAGTGGTTGAAATTACTGAATCACATCAGTCTAGCCTGAGGACTCATCACCACCAGCCCCATTCCTATTCCTTGCTGACATTCCTAGCAAAACTACCCTTGGCCATGGGCTTTGGAGGAGGGATCAAGGTGTGAGCCAAGAGCTGGGACTGATTTTTGGAGCAGGGAGATGGAAGGGACTGCAGGGGAAGGATGTGGAGCAGGGAGATGGAAGGGACTGCAGGGGAAGGATGTGGAGCAGGGAGATGGAAGGGACTGCAGGGGAAGGATGTGGAGCAGGGAGATGGAAAGGACTGCAGGGGAAGGATGTGGAGCAGGCACTTGGAAGGTGCTGCAGGAAGAGGTGATGCTCCTGCTCTGCCCGTTTGATGGATGCACAGGGAATGCTGAAAATCCCTTCCCCATGGCAGGCACATGCTCCAGGTTGGTGCCTATGGAGTGGCCACTGGTTTTCCTCAAGAAGCAGCAAGGGGTCCTGGAAAATGCAGCAAGAGCCGTGGGCCAGTGGGAAGGGGCAGGTGCCAGCCACATTGAAGGCACACGATGCCCTTGGCCATAGGATTGGCAGCGTTTCCCTGGCTCCTGGTCCTGCAGACGTGCCCAGCCAGAGCTGTCCTTTGGCCCTGCTGGCAGCACCAGTCCTGGTGGGATCTGAGGTTTTCCCCAACCCTGGGGATTCATGGAGACTTTGGAAAGGCTCCAGTTAAATGAATGAGTGGGACAACACCAGAGCAGACTCTGCCCGAGAGCCAAAGCCCCGCTGGTGGGACAGGATGGGAATTGTGCTGTTGGAGATCATGGAGCAGCCAGCAGGAGCTCAGATTTTGGAGCAGCTGCCAAGGGATGGGTGAGCCTGGGACTGGGTGCTGCTGGAGCATGGGGAAAACAGGGCTTTTCTCCTCACCTAAGCCCTTGGAAATTGCAAAACAAGGGAAAATTATGCAAAACATCCTGCAGAAGGACCCTTGTCCCTAATCGCCACGTGGTTGGTGCAGCCAAAGCCCCGGCACAAGGGGATGTGACCTAATTCCAATCCTTCCCTTCCCCTGGAAGAGCAGCCAAGGCACGCTCTGCCCAGACACCTCCCCGGGGACACCAGTAGGGTCGGGCGTTTCCCTTGTTGCCCACCCCATTCCCTGCCCCGAGGTGACCCTGGGCAGGGTGGGGGTGAGGGCTCCCTCCCACCCTTGCTGGGCTATCCCTGTCCCCCACCTCGCTGAGAACGAGCAGGAGCCCACAGGGTCGGGCTGAGCCAGGGCAGCACCAGGGCAGCTTCAGCCCACGAGGAGACAGAGATTTGGGGGATGGAGAGGAGGATGAAGGAGAGGAGGGGGCCACACTGGGAAGGATGAAGGGTGACAGAGGAAGGAGGTGGTGTGTTAGAGAGGAGAAGGTACAGAGGGATTTGGGGGTGGAGCTGGGATGGTGAGAACTGGCTGACCCCCACCCTGCAGCCATCCAGCCCTGCAGGTCCCACCTGTCCCGGGGCCCCGGAGCCCGGCTGGGACTGCGTGACCAAGGCAGGGCTGTCCGGGCTGTCACCAAACAGGGGCTGCCCCAGCTCACCTGCAGACACCTGGGCGGCTCTCAGGAGTGGGGCCCCCACGGGGAGAGCGAGTTTCCCACGCGGGACGGGGCCATGGCGGGGGCTGCGGGCGGCCCTGCCCGTGCCGTGCCGTGCCGTGCCGAGTGTGCCCGCTCCCGCTTCCCGCGGCCGGGAGCAAAGTGCCCGGGGGAAGGCAGGGCTGGAGGCGGGCAGAGGCGGAGGCAGGAGCTGCCGCAGGGCTCAGCCTCGCTGAGCTCCCATCCCTCTGTTGCCCTCGCAGGCTTTGGGCCACCTGCAGCCCCCGGACACCAGGCATGGTGGCCTCTCCAGTGGGGTCACAGCCCTTTCCCCAGGAGGACCAGGGCCCTTCAACCACGAACGCATAGCCCCTCATCCATGGGCACCGTGTCCTCCCGCCCATGGTGACCACATCCCTCCACGCGTGGGGACCGCGGTCACTCAACCACAGTCCCTCACCCACGGCTTGTGTCCCTCTGCCCATGGGGACCACGGCTCCTCACTCATGGGGACCGCAGTCCCTCAGCCACGGAAACCATTGCCCCCCATCCCTGGAGCCTGTGGCCCCTCGCCCGCCCAAGGGCAGCCCCCCTGCCCCGCTGGGTCCCGGGGTCCCGCAGTGCCCGCAGCCCCCGGCTCTGTCCCGCTGGCCCCCGGCCCTGCGGGGCAATCCTGAGGACAAAGGTGGCCACTGCCACCTTGAGGCCAGTCCGGGCATCATGTTCCCAAACCGGGGCCACCTCGGGTGTCGCACAGCCGGGACACTGCCGGGTCGGGATGTCCCTGTGTTTTTTGGGGGGGGGTGCCTGTCGCCCTGTGCCGGGTAGAGCAGAGCAGGGGGGACAGGGGCTGTGACACCCGTCAGCTTTGCGGTGGGCACGGGCAGCCTCGGGGGCGGGGGTGCACAGGGTTCCCATGGAACAGGAGAGGTGGGGGGCAATGCCTTGGAGCATCCAGGACACCCGGGAGCCGGTGTTTCCCCACCTGGCTCGGCACTTTTCCTCCTTGCCCTTTCGCAGAACCAGGTGTGCAAACACGCACCCGGTCCCTGACACTTTATTCTGGACAGCGACAGCAAAGGGAATCCTGTAAGGAAGCAACGCAGCCTCGGGAGTTGTGCTGGAGGGAAAGTCCTCCGGGAACACGGTCTGAGCAGGGCTGAGCAGGAGGCAGCAGCAGCCGAGGGCACGAAGCTGCACAGGGCTGGGCACAGCCGTGGCTACATCCTGGCAGGCTGCAGGTCGGCGGCCGGAGGAGGCTGAGCCTCCAGCTCCAAGGCACCCAGCGCTCCCCGTTTCCCGAGCGGCCTCGGCACCTCCCGGCAGGGCCGCGGCGGCGGCTCCAGGACGTGGTGGGTCTGGCGCAGTGGGACCTCCTGCCTGTCCCCCCTGCTCTGCGGTGACACCTGCTCCAGCTGGCTCCGGTGAGTGGCCACACACAGCGAGCAGTCGCCCAGTCCCGCGGTGTCCCTCGTCAGGACGGCCGACTTGGGTCTCTTGTGGTGGCCCACTCTGGGGGGGCTGAGTGGGTGCCCACGGGACGGGCTCGGTGGCCCGCAGCGGGACCGGCCACCCCAAGGTTCCTCCTCTGACGGCAACGGGACCCGCGGTCCAGAGGGGCTCCGGCACCGCTGGCCCCCGGCCGGGCCCTCTGCCTGCTTCCTGGGGGCTTCTCCGGGGCCCGAGACGCAGGCATTGGGGACCCCCTCGAAGATGAAATAGGCGGGGTTGGTGTAGTCTGTGGCCGGCTCCGGGAGGCTGCGGGGGCGGCTCCTGCGAAGCACAGAGAGGAAAAGGGCTCAGCATCCCCCCGGTCTCCGGCTCCGGCAGGGCTGAGCCCACCCGGGGTACCTGAGGCGCTGCGGGGGTGGCTTGGGGCGCATCGGGGGCTCTGCCGCCGGCTCAGCATCCTCCTCCTCGAAGCTGATCCACTCTGCAAAGGCAGCGAGGTCTGGCCTCAGCCCACGGCCGGCGGCCAGAGGGCCCAGGCTGTCCCCGAGCCCAGGGCACCGGGAGGGGGCTGCGTGCGGCCGCCGGTACCGTAGAGCCTCTCGCGGGTGCCGCAGCGGCCCCGGGGGACCCGCACCCGCATCCAGCCGCGCACGGAGCCCGTCTCCTCTCCGCGGTGGAACAGGAAGGTCTCGAACTGCTGCGCCGTGCTGCCGATCGCTGACCTCAGGGCGAGGCAGCACTCTCCTGCGGGCACAGCGTCAGCCCCCGGGGCTCGGGGGACACGGGAGCAGCAGCACCCGGGGCAGGGTGAGTGCCGAGCTCCACCTGCCAGCCTCACACCCANCGGGGGGGGGGGGGGGGGGGGCTGTGCTTGGCACCCCCATGCCACCATGGTGGCCCCAGTGTCACCATCCCCACGTACCGTAGGACTCGCAGCTCTCCACGCCCTTGATGCTGAGGAGCAGGTGCTGGTCCCCCAGGTACTCCAGGTCGGGCAGGATGGGGTTCAGCTGTGCACAGAGAGGGGGGCTCAGGGGGGCTGCTGCAGGGTAGGGGGGCACAGGGAGGCTCTGCCCTGGGGGGTGGGGACAGTTCCAGCCGCCCTTGGGGCTCAGGGTACAGAGTCAGAGGGAGGGATGGGGATGAGGATGCTCCAGGGCTGCGCACCACAGGCAGATGCTTGGAGGACCAGCCCAGCTTGAGGAACCCAGGGATGTCAGAGCTCTGGAAGGTGTTCTCCCCGCTCCGCTGCACCTCTGTGGGGGACACAGCTGCAACCAGGCCAGCTCACCCCCACAGCCACCCCCAGCACCCCGGGCACCCCCTCACCCTCCAGGCAGTAGGAGTGGAACTCAATGTAGCACTTGCTGCGGCTCGTGGTTTTCAGGATCACCTCCATGCTCTCCCACTCGATGCAGGCCAGCGCCTCGGGGCCAGAGCCAGGAGCTACAGGCAGGTCCTGGCAGGTCAAGGTGTGCTGGGACTCACACCAAACCCTGCCCGGGGGGTGACAGACCCCAGCCCTTACCCTCCTTGGGCACAAACTGCGATGTCACTCCCACCTCAAACGTGGCAAAGACAGGGGAGTGGTCACTGGTCACGATGTCATCGGTGCAGCCTGGATGGTGGGAGGGGCAGCTGGGGAATGGTCCCAAAGCCCCGGGGTCCTGGGCAGCACTGGCCACCCCTGGCTGCTCTGTCCCAGGGCTCTGTCACTCACCATAGGAGTTACAGACCACGTGGGTCTCCGGGTGTGACTTCCACAGGATGCGGTCACACCATGAGGGGACATTGATCCTCATCTAGAAACAGGGAAAGCACCTGGTTCAGCAGCTTCTCAGGTCTGGCTCCCCTAGCCCAGAAGAGCATCCCAGCACCCCAAAAATGAGTTCTCTCCTGCCCAGACTCCGTTTTGGGAGGGAACAGGCTGATGGAGCTGTGGGGACTGAGCATCACCACGCAGCCCCCTCAGCAGCCTGCTGTCCCTGTCCTCAGAGATGTCCTGCCTGGAGAGAGGCCTCTAGAACTCACCCCCGTGGGCTTGGACTTGTGCCACACGTAGGTGTCCCGGGTGCCCCGCTCGTACCGGTAGGTGGGAGGGAAGGAGATGTCACCCTCACCTGGAATCAGGACACGCAGGTGGCATGGGGGCCATGGTCCCTGCCTGTCCCCACGGGGTACCATGGTCCCCATGGGAGGCTCACACTGATGGCTGGCAGCCCTGGCCCGGTGCATGCCAAGGTCTCCTGGGTTCTCTGCAGGGAGAGGGGACCCCCGAGAGCTGGGGGTAACACGGGGAGGGCTGTGGGGACCCTGGTGCCGCTGTCTCAGCAGGAGGAGCAGGGCCCTTGTCCCCACACTCACTGAATCGCAGGAACACCTTGCTCTTCTCCCGCTCCAGGGTGAGCTGGTCGACAGCCAGGAGGGCTTGAAACTCCTTCTTGACTATGTGGGCGAGGATGTCCTGTGCCAGGGGAAGGGACAGTGATGCCCCAGGGCTTCTCATCCCCTGCCATCCCCAGGGTGGCACCTGCAGGGTCCCACCTGCACGTCCATGTCCAGGCGGTAGTTGAGGTCCCCGAACCAGAAGAGGTGGGTGAAACGCAGGGTGAGGTCGAAGCCCCCCAGACGTTTGTCCCCGAGGGCCAGGGAGTGCAGGATGTCACTGTAGTTCTGGTTACGTCTGTGGCAGGGACAGCAGCACTGTGTGAGCCACCCTGGGGACACCTCACTCTCATTCTGTTCCTGCCAGCCGGGGACAAGGCCAGTCCAACAACCCCTCAGGACTCCTCCAGCCCCCTGAAACACCCACCTGCCCCGGGGCAGCCCCATCCTCCCCATCCCTGCATCACCTGTGGGTCTTCTCGCTGCCAGAGGCCAGGTGACAGTTGACAAAGCCAAAGGAGGTCCCGTTAAAAAGGAAGGAGACACCCACAGCTCCCTTGTTCCCTGCAGGGATGTGCCACCACTGAGCTCTGGGGGAGTCCAGAGGTCCTGTCCCGGCCCCCAGGCTGTCCCCTCCCTGGGGGTCACCTCCCTGCCCCATCCCATCCATACCCAGCGTGTTGGCGATCCCGGTTTTCACGCTGGAGGTGTGGATGTGGCTGATGCGCCGCTGGTGCTCCGGCTTCACCAGCACCACCATCTTGATGCTCCACAGGCACTGCAGGGCCACCTGTGGTGGGGCAGGGGGTGAACCTGCCTGGCCCCCCCATCCCCACGGCCACTGGGGATGGGGCTGGACACACAGGTAGGTCAGCAGCACATCCCCGACCCCACGGGGCACAGGATGCTCCCTGGGCTGCTGTGGGGTTGGGGGGCGAGCTGGGGGTTGGGGTAGGAGGCGTGGGGTGATGGCTGTTGGTACCCAGCCCCCCGGGGCCTGCGGGGGGCCCCGCTGTGCCTGCAGTTACCACTCGGTAGTCGATGGCCATGAGGGTCTTGAGGGAGGCGCAGAGGAACTCGACCCACTCGCGGTCGCCCAGGGAGTTCTCCTGGGTGCCGATGACGTAGATGTCGTGAGGGATGCAGGCCGTGGTCTCATCCTGCGTGTGCCCCAAGCCCCTCGAGGTCAGCCAGGAGGCCAGGGAGCGGGGTGGGGGAGTGCTGCCTGCGGGCAGGGACACGGGTCACGCAGAGGGGACGTGCCAGGCTCCCCAGCTCCTCTCCAGAACAGCCCCTGCCCATCTGCAGGAGCTGCCAGGGGTGGAAAGCACAGTGCCAGCCCCACGGGTCAGCCGAGTGCATCCCTGAGCGCTGCTGGGATTTACAGCCCTAAACTCCCCTGATATCCCAGCTCCTCTGTCTCCCCAACACCCTCCAAGTAAGCGGATCATGACAGGACAGACAAAGCCCGTGGCAGCCGGGTTGGTGTCTTCCCCAGCCTCCTCCTCCCACTGACAACCAGCTCAGACCTGAGGTTCCCTGGGACACCTCCCAAAACCCACCCAGGCTCACAATGAGCCACAGCAACCTCCCAGGACAAGGCCACTTTCTCCTGGCCCCTTACCCATGTTCCATGTCCCAACATACACGGAGATGAGCTCAGGCTCATCCAGATTGGAATGCTGGATCTTCATCAGCTGCAGCAGCTGGCAAAAGGCCTCTCTCTTCTGTGGGATGGTGAGGGTGTCTTAGGGAGATGGGAGGCACAGCATCCCAGATCAGGTGGGCGTCACCCCCAGGTGTAGGAGCCAGCTCGCAGGGGTGCTGTCAGCCCTGAGACCGCTGATTTGCTGCTTCCCATATTCCCAAGGGCCCCATATTCCCCCTGGCACGGCCAGTGCCTCTCACCCGCGCGCTGGGGAAGATGAAGTCCCTGCTCAGGCTCTTCTGGTTCTCGCGGGCACACACCAGCCTCACCTTGCTCTGCACACTCTGGTACTTGATCAGCTGCAGGACTGAGTCAGGGGGGTCAGGGGGGGCCATGGTGGCCCCCACCTCCCACCATGGGGCAGCGTGGGATGGGGGCTTGGGGTGTGACAGGGCACGCGGCCCATCCCCGTGGCATCAGGCCTATGGCAGGGAACCCTACAGCCCCAAACAATCCCACGGGCAGCCCCTTACTTTTATCCTGTGGGATCACCTCCTCTGGGGAGCCGCTGCCCCGCTTGGTGACAGTCACTGTCCCCGACTCCACGTCCACCGTCAGCGCCGCGCGCTGGGACTTCCCCACCTTCACCTGCACACAGAGCCGTGGCTCCAGAGCTGTCCCCACCCCTGTCCTTCCCAGCAGTGGCACCGGGGTCCCACCGTGTCCCCAGGCTCACCTCGAAGTTCTGCACGGCCAGGGGCCTGGCAGCTGGCGGGGGAGCCACGGCCAGGCTGGGCAGTGCCAGGTTGTGCCTCGTCACCATCTCCTGCAGCGATTTCAGCACCTGCCAGAGAGACGGGCACTGTGCTGGGCCAGCTGAGAGCCCCGGGCTGTGCTGCTGCCAGAGGGGTTCATTTAGGGGGGGGCTGGCTGTGCCTCCCCCTGCACCACGCCGTGGGGTCAGGCACCTTCTTCTCCAGCGAAGAGAGGAGGTAGTTGACAGTGGAGATCTTGTTGAGGAGCAGCTCCAGGTCTGGATCGCTGCTCAGGAATCCCTGAGGGGGAGGATGGGTATTTTTGGAGCAGCACGGTGGCACTGCTCTGGTGGATTCCTCGGTCTGGGTGTGGGCTGCACCACAAGATGTGGAGGTCCCTGGGGGCAGTGGGGGCACTCACCTGCTCCCTGGCCGGGCTGCGAGGGGACACGGGGGGGTCGAACACCCTGGCCAGGGTCTCCAGACCCGCCAGCGTGAAGTCGATCTCACTGCAGGGGAGGAGAGAGTGAGAGGCAGCGTGGGCGTTTCCGTGCCTTGACGCGACACTCAGCCACCGAAAAGGGACGGGGACAATGTGGGTGGCGCCGGGGGCTGTCCCCGCTCCAGCCCCACGGTCCCCAGGCCGCTGACCCGTGCAGTGCCCGGCAGGCAGTGGCGAGTGCGGTGCTGAGGTGCCGCAGCTGCGGGTGCCCGTGGCACAGAGCCTCCAGGTCCAGCTGCACGTGGTGCGTCAGGTACTCGGCCATGAAGCCCATGAAGTCACTGGCCGGGCTGGGAGAGGAGTAGACATGAAGATCCCCCCCGGCCATGCCCATCCCATGGCCCAGGGCGGGCAGGGGTGCGTTACCTGCTGTGGACCTGCTCCTGCAGCCTCTGGTGCAGCTGCTGCGGGATGTGGGTCCGGCTGGAGGGGGGAGCGCCAGGACACGGCACCGAGTGCCCCCAGCAGCCTCGGGCATCCTCCCCGTCTGCGGGCAGAGCCACCAGCTCAGCGGGACCCTCCCCGCTCCCAGCCTGGCACAGCCCCCGGCCCCTCCCCGGCTCACCCGAGTCCTCGTCCGGCCTCGCCCGGAGCACGGGGTGCAGCAGGGGGGTCACCAGCCCGTTGTTGGGGTGCTGGTAGGCGCCGATCAGGTCGGGGAGGGTACGGAAACACTTGGTTTGGATGCCCTGGATGGTCTAAAGGGGCAGAGCAGGGAAAGTATCATCGCATCCCTTCCTCTGCCAGGGCAGCCCCAGCCTGCCGTGTCCGGTGGGTCTGTCCCTCAAAACGTGCCCGTGGTGAGCTGGAAGTGTCAGCTGGACACCGGACCCATGGGGTGAGGAGCATGGAGACATCAGCCTCCTTCAGCAGACAGGGATTCTCCCTGTGGATACCCAGGATGTATTTTAGGGGGCAGAAAGGGCAGATGCAGAGGGCTGGGTACCAGGAGAAACCCTGAGGGGACACCGAAGCGAGGCCAGGACAGACCCCGCGGGGACAGGCCCCATGGGGCCAGGCTGTGCCAGGGCCAGTGGCAGGAAGGGACAGCGTCAGGATGCGCTGTGCTGTGGGGAGGCAGCCTCTGACTCCCCGAGCTGGAGCGGCTGCGAAGCGCCCGCATCCTGCAGTTCGTGCAGAGAACAAACCACAGGCTGATGCCACCTCGGCGGGGAGGGGGCCGAGCAGCCCGGGCCCTGCACAGCTGCATCCTGCCCACGCCCAGCTCTGAGGCACCGCCCAGGGCACGGGGTGCGCCCACTCCCCGGCACCCACCTGCACGGAGAGCAGCCCCTCGTCATCGGGGAGGATGCGGTAGGTGTAGACGTGCCTCTGGAACCTGGAGAGAGCAGGTGAGGGGCCCCAGCCCGCTGCCCACGGCACTGCGGCAGCGCCGGGGGCCCAGCCCCGAGGCAAACACCCCATCCCCTCTGCAGAGAGAGGAACTGAGCCAGCATTTCTAGAAATAAATCATCACCTTCAGCTCGGGGTCTGGGGGTGGATGTGCAGTGTCCCCCTGCCTCCAGGCAGGGCGGGGCAGCCATGGCTCCACCGGCACTCCCTGGGGTACCCACAGCTCCGTGGCTTTGGGCCAGACAGAGCCCTCGCCGTGCTGCCTGTGGGGCCACGGCACATCCCTGCCCGTGCCACCATCCTGTGCCGCCAGCCTGGACTGTGGCTCGTGCTCTGCACCCCCAGTGCCCCCTTGACAGCACGGATTTGCAGTTTGTGTCACACAAAGGGCCTGGCCAGTGAAGGAAAGGGGGTGCATCCTGCCAAACCTGCCCACACAGATGTGTGAGAAGCGGGCAGGAAGGATGCAGAGCAGGAGGGGAAGGGTGCAGGCAGCAGGAAAGGTGCAGGCAGCAGTGCTCTCAGGGGCTGCACACCTGGTTCCAGGTGTGCAAGAGACCCCATGCTGGGGGTGGTGGCCCCAAAGCCCCAGCATGAGAGATGCTCACAGACCAGCAGGCAGCCCAAAACAGCTCAGCGCGCTCTGGATTTGGGGTTATCCATTCAGCAGCCATGGTGCTGGGCAGGGCTGTGGGCCCAGCTTTCATCGTGCTCCCAAGGACACAGCTCCACTGCCCTGACCCAGGAATCACTCAAAACCCCCGGTGCCAGGGAGCTGCCACCCCTCTCACCCCACTGGCATCCCTGCAGAAGGCTCCTCCATGAGGTTTTGGCAGCGCAGGGAGAGCAGGGAGAGGCACAGGGGGAGGCAGGCAAGGGACAAGAGACAGAAGCCACACGCAGGGGCAGGGCAGGGACTCACAGGAGGCACAGGGCATATGCCCCCTTCACCGACTCGCTGTCCCGCACCAGGAAGGAGCCGTCCCGCCCAGCCTTGGCCAGCAGCTCCTCGGCCACCACCTGGCTGATGTCGCGGTGGTACCACCCTGCTGCCGCCATCCTGCTGTGCCGCGCCGCCGTCCCAGCGCCACATCCAGCTCAGCAGCGGCTGCTGGCAGACACCGGGACTGCTGGAGCGGCTGAAGGAGGGGGTGGCTTGGGGATACCGGGCCCCCGGAACCCGAGCGTGGTGCCGGCTGCAGGTCCCGGTGGGTGACAGGGAGCCACGGAGGGGATGCTCATGGGCACGGGGTACTCTGCGGCCAGGCAGCGTGGCAGGAGCACCCCGGGGGCAGCTGGTGGAGGCTGGGGGCCTGGATGATCCTCACCACGGAGGCTCCAGCCTGCAGGGAACAGGGGGGCAGATCAGCGAGCGCATCCTTCCTGTTGGGGCGGGTGGGGGGGCACAGGAAAGGTGGCCCTGGGCCACCACCCTGCCGTGGTGCACGGCGAGGACAGGCCATGCTGGTGGCACCCAGGGCTGCGACCTCACCTGACACACTCACCGTCCCTCACAGACGCCGTGCGGGGCTCCCGTGGCGCTTGTGGGGTGCTGTGGGCAGCGAGCTGAGCTTTTGGGGTTCAGCCGAGCGGGAGAGGAGCCGTGATGCTGCTGGGCTTCCCTTGGTGGGTCACAGCGGCCCCCTGCCCATCGGGGCGGCAGCTCGGGGTCACGCAGTGCCCACCGCGATGCCCTCGGTCCCCGTCCCAGCGCTCGGTGCTGCCGTGCTGCTCGCTCGGCACCGCCTCGGCTGCGCTCTTCCTCCTTCTGTGCGCCCCGCTCTCCCCAGCCCCGGGAGCGGCCTCCTCGCTCCTCCTCCAGCCCCGCTACCGGGGCACAGCAGCGGCCACGCGGGCTCGGCACGGCGGGGACAGCGGGGCCCCTCCCGCAGCTCCCTCTGCCTCCACCTGCTGCCTCTGCTCCTCTTCCTCACGGACGAGGGATGGGCAGAACCCTGGGAGAAAGGGCTGCCAGTGGTGCAGGATGGCAGAAAGCCCTTGAAATGTGTTTGGGGAGGTGAGCGGGGCTTGGGCTGCCCGCTCCTGGGGAGCTGCTTGCCCGCCTTGGGACCGAGCTCTGCCCTCGGCAGGGAGAGACGGAGCTGCTGCGGGCACCCACAGTGGCACTCGTGTCACCCCACCTGTGTGTGTGCCCTGCCTGCAGCTGGCAGGGAATTTGGGTTCAGGGGCTCTCGGGAATGGCTGGGGAAGGAGGGAGACTTTTCCCAGCAGGACAGGGTTGGGACAGCGCTGCAGGTTCTGGGTGCAGCCCCAAAGGTTTTGCTCCTCGTGGCCGGGGGTGAGTGGGCCCACACGCGTGCGGTGGCTTGAGCTGCCAGGGTGATTAGCAGCAATTAATTACAGATCAGCAGCAGCCACTGTCTGCTCTCCAAGTGCCTGGCAGCTCCAGGGCTGCTCAGGGGATAGATGGAGAAGCAGGTTCCTGCTGGAGGAGGATAAGGATGAGGATGAGGATGAGGATGGAGCGCTGTGCCAAGCCACGCTCCTGGCTGTCCCCCACCTTTGGCTCTGCTCATCCCTGCAGCCCTGGGTCAACACAAAGGGACTGATCCCCCCATCTCCTGCCCCAGCCCACCAGCACAGAACCCCTGCTAAAACCCCCCTGCGAGGCTTCCTCCCGGGTTCCCAGCCTCGAGAGGAACCTGTGGCCAGGACAGTGAGAAGTTGGGTCACCCAGCTGATTTTGGGCTGGTGGTTCTGGTCACACAGCACTGTGTGCAGCTCTGCCCAGCACCTGCCGTGGGGACACACAGAGGTGGCAGGTTTGTGTGGGGCTGGAGACCCCCATCCTGCTGGAGCCCCAGTCCCAGCAGTGCTGCTCCCTCCCGTTACTTAACAGCTCGGCAGTAATTCCCGGCAGGCGCCGGGTGCCTGTCTCCCGGTTAAAGCCATCCACGCCACTTAATCCGGATCAGGGGAGGAAGCCCTGGAGCTCTGAGGGGCTTTGGGAAATCAGCAGTGCCTGCTGTGAGTGTTTATGTAAGGTGGCTGTGGTGTGCAGTGCCAGAGGCAGAGCTGAGACCGTGCCAGAGGCACCTGGAAGCTCTGCCAGCACCTGGGCACAGGTGAGGTTGGGAAGGCAACGTGGGCTCGCCAGAGCCCAACTGCTGAGGGGCTCTGGCTGCACCAAGGCTCCCTCCAGACCCTGTGGGTGCAGGAAGGCCCACGACCCTTCCCTGGGAAAGAAGGACACTCCAGGGCACTGCCCATTGGGACAGAGGGATGAAGCCAGGTGCCCCCATGCTCCACTGGTGCCCTGCCCCTCTGCAAGTGGCTCCTTGGGCTGTGCTTCACACAGGGCATGGGCCTGGAGGGATGGTGGGATGAGGAGGTGAGAGGAACCTCTGGCAGTTCATTACACAGGAAAAAAGAAGAAGGTCTCTTTCATTTCCCCATTATTTTGAACCCTGCTTCCTTCCCCGGTGCTGGGTTTGGAGCACGGTATGAGCATGGGAAGGGATGTGGGCTCTGTCCATCTCCCCATTGTTTTGGGGAAAGGAATTATCTGCTCCCCAACTTGGGCAAGGCTGAATCCACCCAGCTGAGATTAGGCTGAGCTGAAGGGACCCAAGCTGAGCCCTGCTCTCCACCTCAGCACACAGGGCAGACCCTGCAGAGCCAGTGAGTGACCCTGGTCACAGGGCCTTCATTAAGAATGTAACCAAGTGCCACAAACAAAGCTCAGGATTAGGTGCCCCAGGCACAGTGCTGGGGGCCCTGGCTGGGCTGAAAGTGTCCAGGTGGAGCTGCCTCCTCCTCCTCCTCCTCCTCTTTCACCCATCAGTGTGAAGGTCACAGTTCACGTGTCCCCCTGACTGCGGTAGAAATAGCACCCATTAATCTGGAACCTAAGCAGCTCTCCTGTGTGCAATTAAAGAGATCACAAGTCCTGGCCCCAGGGAACGTGTGCTGGCAGCTAAAGCCCTGGCAGTGGGGCTGCTGGGCAGGGCAGGGCATGGCATGGCGTGGTGGCTCCCAGTGGCCATGAGGGAACAGGGTAAGCTGTGTTTGGGAAGAGTTGGTACCCAGGTGACAGAGGTGGTTGGGCTGGTGCAGGGGAGCTGCCTCAGGCACAGCTCCCACAGGGATACCCTGACCCCAGGGCTCAGCCCTGGGAGTTGAGCCAGAATCAAGTGCAACCCTAAAGGAAGGGCTTGAGGGATGGTGGAGGTGAGGAGGAGGAGTGTGGCCTTCCTGGAGCAGTTCATAGCTGCCCTGGGCTGTCCTTGTGCCCCATCCCTAGAGCCAGTCCCACAGCCATATCCCACACAACGGCTGTGGCCGGGACAGGGTTGCAGTGGGAATTCTGCTTGCCTGGCAGCCATAAGGCAGAGCCACTCTGGGCTTTCCAGAGTCTCCTCTTTGCTGCAGCAAACCTGGAGTTAATGATGTGCTAATCAGGTCAGGCGAGGCCAGCCTGGGAGTTATGAAATGATGCTGGGCTGAGCAGGCTGTGCTGGGGACAGTGGCAGCTCTGTGTTCCACCCCCTGGGGCTGGCTGGTCCTTCCCTCATGGTTCAGGGAGGGTGAATCCTGCCTTCAGCCCATCATCTTGTACAGCAGCATCTCCATGGGGAGGGTGTTCTGTGTCCCCTGGGCCACGGCAGGTCACCTCCAGGTGACCAACCACATGGGCACGTTGGCCATGCAGGGAGCTGCCTGTGCCTCCATCCATCTGTTATCCAGCCAGGAAGGTGCGTGAGGGACGGAGAACTCCAGGCTGGTCCCTCCTTCTCTGCCATCTCCATTCCACCCCATGCCCAGGCCCAGCCCATCTCCCCTTGCCATGGCAGCAGCTCCAGAGAGGCCCTGTGGGAGTCCACAGCCCTTCCCACCAGGAGCAGAGCTTCCACCTCAATTACCATCACCTTGCTCCTAAGCCCGCTTTGCCAATCCCCCTAAGCTGCTTTCCCAGGGCTGCAGCAAGAGGTGTATTTATAGCCCACTCTTACTCATGAAGCGTCTCCCCAATTAATCAATTAATAGGATTCTTCCTGCGAGCACTCACACACAGACCCACACCCCCTGCAGCCCCTGCCAAGGCTGAGTGGGCGAGATCAGATGCCAGGGGAGGGACAGCCAGGGGGGATATAAGAAGCTGCAGGGCTGGGAGCAGCCTGTAGTGACTGGGTGGCACTGGGAGGTGCTGGGAGAGGGAGAGGAGAGCGTCTGTCTGTCCGTCTGTCCATCCACCTGCCAGGTGAGTGCTGCCTGCTCTGCTGCCTGGGCTTCTGGGTTCTGAGGGTTTGGAAAACAGGGCAGGGATATTGGGTCTGGATTGTGGCTGGAAGGGTGGTTTATGGTTGAAAACTGGGAAAATGTGGAGACTGAAAGGATTCCAGTGTGGCCAAAGGACAAGGACACAGCAGAGGGGTTGGGTAGTGGCATGGGACAGCTGAGCCAAGCCAGGGGGAGTCCCAGACCCCTTTTTGAGGCTTGGGAGATGCGGAACAGGAATTCAGCTCTTCTCCCCTCCACCTTCCATTGCCTCATCCCCAATTCCCAGAGTCTGAAGGAGGCCAAACTCTGCTCCCACTCCCTCTGGACCTTCTCATCCTGCGGGGATTCTCAAATTCACATCCCACAGCACCCAAGGGCCTCAAAGATCCTGAGATTGGGATTGCTCTCTTATCTTCCTGTGGGGAAGAGAATCATCCCCTCACCCCCATGGCCATTTTTGCTCTCTCACCAGCTTCCCTGAGGTTGTGTTCAGAGACAACTTTGTCCACGTGCCTCTGGAGCTTAAAATCCTGCCTGCGCTTAAGCCGTGCTCGTGTCAGAGCTGTCTATCCCTAAGAGGCTGAGCTCATCCCATTTAATATCCCAGAGAATCAGCTGGTGATCAGTGGGATCTTTACAGGTTCCCTCTGGACAGAGGCTCAGGCCAGTAGAGCTTGGGCAGGGCTAGGCAGCTCCAGCCCCTCTCCCAGAATAAAGGGCTGGGGCTGGAGGGCCCCTGTGCCCTGAGGTCCCTATTTCCATGGGACAGTTGGGATTCCATTGACCTTTCTCCCTGTGTTTTCCTCACTTCCCTGTGAGTGACAGGACAAAACAAGCCCATTCCTATCACTGAGCCATGACAGCCAATTGCCAGCAGACAGGGAAAAGTATCAAACTTTGGACTCTCTAAGGCCTCTTGTTTATTTTCTTGCCCTTCCCAGCCTTGAACTTTCTCCACTGGGAATCGCCCCTGTGCTTCCTCTTTTCTGGAGCAACACTCTCCCTTTCTCTCTCCCACTTCATCACCTCTTTGGCCAGGAACAAGGAGCTGGCTCAGCTGCCATGTGCTACCCCAAAGCCAAACCTGGAGCTCCCAAGCCCTTCAAAAGTGGCAGTGCCATATCCCGAGGGCTCTGCAGTTTGCTGGGATGTGCAGGATGCTGGATGGTGGCCATGGCTGGAGCTGCCTCTTGCCCAGCACCTCATCCAGTGCTTTCCCTGTTTCTCCCCACAGATTCCCACCTGGAGATTCCTGCATTGACTTAAAATGGCAGAAGGATGTAAGTAAGTATCTTTATTGATTGTTTTTTTTTTTTTTTTTTAATCTGGAGTTGGGATGGAGCAGGGCACTGCAGGGCAGGAGCAGAGGGAGAAAGTGAGGCCCCAGCTCCGCACAGCTGCTGCTCCCAGGGGCTGGAATGTGAGCTCCCATGGAGCTGCCCTGGGGCCAACAAAGCCCCTTCCCTGTGTTGGTCTTTCTCACTTGCCCTTAAGACACAAAATCCACCCACTCCTCCACGGTCACCCTGAGCACAGGAGCACATCTGAGGTAGCCACACAGGGTGGGTTTGGCTCTGAATTTGCAGGACGTGGAATTCCCCAGGGACAGGACACCCTGGCATAGCTCTTGGTGATGCACCTTATTTGTAGGGCAGCCCATCATCTCCCTGTGCCCCATCCAGCCTTGTCCAAGGCATTCCCAAATATTCTCTATTTTTCTCCACAGGGTTTTCAAGAAGACCAGCCCCAACAGCAAGGTGAGTCTCTGTGCCCTGTCCCCTCACCTGACCTGGCTCCTCGTGTGGCCAGCCCAAAGTTTAGGCTGTGCTGGGATCCCTCCAGGCTGGATCTGCCCACAGGATCCAGGCTGGGGGCAGGTTCTGGGGGATGTCTGCCTTCCCTTTGAAAGCTGATTGATTCCTGGACCTGCCACCATGTCACTGCAGGACTAGTTTTCAAAACAGAAATTAAAAAATACCTTGATATGACCCCTTAAAGGTGATTCTGGTGCAGCCTGGTGGCAAAACCCCACAACACAACTCAGGGCTTCAAAATTTGGGCCAATTCAATGGCAAACATTAATTTGTTTCCTTCCTCCCTTTCCCCATTTGCTGCCTCCAGCTTTCCCTCTACCTGGGGAAGAGAGACTATGTGGATAATGTGGATTCAGTGGAATCTGTAGGTGAGTGGGGCTGTGCCCAGCACTGAGGGGGAAAGTACAGGCAGGAGAGGGTGGGGAGACCAGTCCCAGTGTTGTGGGCTGCTGGTAGAGCAGGAGGAGCAGCTCTGGAGGAGCAAATGCCATGTTTTCCTGCAAATACCCTTAGGAAAAACAGTGGGGAAAGGGACAAAGTCCCTTTGCAAAATAACCCAGCCACACTGCTGGTGGAGATGCTGGTGGAGGCATCACCATTCCCCTTGGTAGCAGCTCTTCTCAGGCACCTTCCAGCTGCAAAGTGGATTATTTGGGTTTAAAAACTGTGTTTTAGCAAAGATCTTCCCAGACAGCTGAGCTCACTGGTCCTTCTCTTCTGCTTGTTTGCAGATGGTGTCTGCCTGATCGACCCGGAGTACCTAAAGGACAGGAAAGGTATTGATACAGAAATACAGCATGAGGGGAGGGGATGGAGCCAGCTCAAAGCTCAGCAGCAACCTGGGACAGTGCTCAGGTTAAAGCTGCCCCGTGTTCACCTGCAGCTCCTTGTCCTTCGGGGCCACGGCAGCAAAGGACATGAGGGATCCTGTTCATATTTACTGTCTGAGGTCCTGAGAAGTCTCATTTCTGCTGGAGAGTTTTTGAAATAGTTTTTCTTCCCTCTTCACTCACCCCCTGTGAATTTCCCTCCCTCCCACCCTTCCTGCCACCCCTGTCCTCCCTGGCCCAGTGTATGTGACACTGACCTGCGCCTTCCGCTACGGCCGCGATGACCTCGACGTGATCGGCCTGACCTTCAGGAAGGACATCTACGTGCTGACCACCCAGCTGTACCCACCTGTGCCAGACCAGGCCCCCAAAACCCTCACTCCTCTGCAGGAGAAGCTGATGAAGAAGCTTGGGGAGAACGCCTACCCCTTTACCTTCGAGGTAGGGGCTGCTCAGCCCCTCCCGGTCACACAGCTCTGTGGTGTCACCAGGGCTCAGCTCTGGGCATGCCCTTTATTCCCTTTTTTTTCTCTCTTTCCCTGCTCTGCCCAGATTGCCACCAACCTGCCCTGCTCCATCACCCTCCAGCCTGGGCCAGATGATGTGGGAAAGGTGAGCTGTTGTCCCCAACCTGTGTCCCCTGGACCATCCTCCCCAGCAGGGGGTTGAGTTGTGAGGTGCTAAAAATGAGAATTGATGCTCATGGCCCATGGGGTGAGGGGTGGGAAGGGAGGATGGCTGGAGTCAGCACCAGGGTCCCTGGGAATGCAGTGGAGGAAGGAAGGAAAAACAGGAACCTAAAGCACTGAGCCCCTCCTGCTCAGTGACCACACACGTTCTCCCAGGCCTGCGGTGTGGACTTCGAGGTCAAAGGATTTTGCGCTGAAAACCTGGAGGAGAAAATTCACAAGAGGTATTTTCAGGGAATCCCTTTCCCCCCTTTTGGGCACTAAAACCAAATCACAGGATCTTTTGGGGGTGACCAGCTTAGGGGTCAGGCTGAGAACTTTCTGTCAGCCTGTGCTGTGCTTGGATGGGGAACTCCGTCCAAAACTGGGGCAGAGTCACATCCTAAGAGCCAGCTGCAACTGCACCCTTTAGCTGGAGACATTGTGGTGTCCCTAAAGAGTCCCTGTGACCCCCTCGAAGGCCTTGTTGATGCTGTGGGGGACACTGGGGGTGCCACCTCTGTCCCCACAGGAACTCCGTGCGCCTCATCATCCGCAAGGTCCAGTTTGCCCCGGCCCAGGTGGGGGCGGCCCCAAAAGCCGAGACCACCCGGCAGTTCATGATGTCAGACAAACCTCTGCACCTCGAAGCTTCCCTGGACAGGGAGGTCAGTAGGGACACTGTCCCCCCAGGGATGGGGACCAGGATTTCTGGTCACATCACTCAGCCTCTTCCCACTGCAGGTCTACTACCACGGAGACCCCATCAATGTCACCGTCAACATCAACAACACCACCAACAAGGTCGTGAAAAAAATTAAGATCTCAGGTGAGAAGGGCAGAAGGGACATGCCCCAGCACCCATCCCTGCCAGAGATGGGGACCATGAGGCTCTGCCATGTCACCAACACGGCTTCCCCTTGTCTGTCCCCAGTGGATCAGATCACAGATGTGGTCCTGTATTCCCTGGATAAATACACGAAGACTGTGTGCAGCGAGGAGATAAAGTAAGGGACAAGGGGCTGGAGGTGATGTGGCATCACTGAGAGGGAGGAAGAGAAACAAGGAGGAGGAGGAGGATGGGAGAGTGATGGGGAGAGAGGATGAGACACAGTTTTACACCAAGCAGTAAAAATCTCTGGGTTAGAAGAGCAGGGGCCGAGGTAGCAGAGGAGAGGGAAGGCTGTGGACAACGTCCCCCCAGCACAAGCTGGTGGTGGCTGGGAAGGTCCCTGGGGAAGGTGCACAGCTGCTCCCAGGCTTCTTCATGGCCTCACTTTGCATTTTTGAGGCCAGACACAGCCTCTGCCCCGCTGAGAACGAGGAGGAAGGGAGCAAAGGCAGGGGGGAAAAAAAAAGAAGTGGTTATAGAGGGGAAAGGGAGGAGGGAACAAAAGGAGGAAATGGCCCAGCAGCTGCATGGGGAGGGCAGGGCTGGCCCTGCACAGGTGCCTGCTGTGATGCTGAGCACCCCCAGGCTGGGGCTGGCTCTGATCTCTCCTCTCCCACCCTTCCAGTGAGACCGTGGCTGCCAATTCCACCTTCTCCAAAACGTACTCGGTGACCCCCCTGCTCTCGGCCAACCGCCAGAAGCGAGGCCTGGCTCTCGATGGCAAACTCAAGCACGAGGACACCAACCTGGCCTCCACCACCATGTAAGAGCTGCGTGGGCTCCCCCTCTCCCCACCACGCCTTCCTCCCAATTCCCCTGCTTAGGATGCTCTGGGCTCTCACCAAGGGCCCCTGAGCCCACCCCATCCAGCTGGAAAATGTAGGGATCTTGTGACACTGTCACAGATCCACCTCTCCACCCCATAGAAGAGCTGTAGCTTCCCAGTTCCAATGTTGTTCAATGCTCCTGGATCCCTCTGCAGAGCTGGGCCTTGTCGTGGAAGGGGCCTCCAGAAGCTGCTCTGTGGCTTCACTCAAGTGCCCTCCCCTCTCTTCTCCTGTTTTTCTGTCCTGCTAAACCCTGGGAACTGCCATGGGGGGAAGGGTCTGCAGGCAGCACTGCCCTCTCACTGTTCCCCTCTGCCTTTTTCCTAGCCTGAGACCCGGCATGGACAAGGAGGTGCTGGGCATCCTGGTGTCCTACAAAGTGAAGGTCAACCTGGTGGTGTCCCGAGGAGGGTGAGACTCCCATGGGCATGGGAATCAGGGATCACCATCTCAGGCTGTGCTGGGGGATTCTGTACCCCGGGGAAATGAGAGGGGACTCACACCATGGGCCCCCTCGTCCCTGCCCTGCTCCCCTGGGGTCACTGGGCTGCTCTCTGACCCCCACCCCACCACCTCTATTATCAACCATCTTCCACCTTAGCATAAAGCACAGTCTAACACCTCCCCTCCTCTACCTTGGCTCATTTCTGTCCCTTCTCTCCTGCTGCCACAGCATCCTGGGGGATCTCACTTCCAGGTAAGGGGAGCTGCCTGTGGGGCTGAGCATGGGGCTGTGCTGGGCAGGGTCCTTGACAGAGCTGCTTTTCTTTCCAGTGATGTTGGGGTGGAGATGCCCGTCATCCTCATGCACCCGAAGCCTGATGACAGTGAGTTGTGTGTGGGATGCTGCCGAAAATCAGAGGGGAAGAAGCACTTCTGGTTCAGGGGGGAGTTGGTGAAGACAACTCTGGTGCAGCTGCCCTGGTTCCAAGGGCCCTGCTCTGCCCTCTGTGGGGTGGGCACAGCCGTCCAGCTGTCCTGGACTGGGGTGGGAGCAGTTTTCCTATGGGATGGGCACAGCTGTCCAGCTGTGCTGCACCCACCCTGTGTCCTGGAGCAGGGTGGGGGATGATCTTCCCATAGCACCCTTCCCACTGTTCCTCTTTCCTGGAAAACACCCTGGCATTAAGGAGAGCTGTTTGTAGAAATGTCCTTTCTCTATTAACCTGCACATCTTTTCTCTCCCCATCCCTCTCTGCCTGTGCTTATCACTGGAATACAGCTAAGCCAAGGTAAAGAGCTGCTCTCTCTGACACACAAACCACAGAGATCCATCACAGATGGATGTGACATTCCAGCTCGAGGTTACATCCTTGGATTAAACCACCCAGGTCTCAAAGCCCTGAGCACAGCAGCCTCTCCCAGAGGCAGCAGGAAGGACCAAATCCTGGGATTGGGAGGTGTTCTGCAAACTTCCAGGGCTTATTTGACAACTCCTCTTGCAGCCACAGCAGCTGCAAGCCCAGGCCCTGCCCTGTCCCTCAGAAGCAGCTGGCAGCATCTTCCAGCCAGAAGTGCCACCACTGCACAAAATGTCTGCATGGTCTTGGTCCCCACACAGAGATCCCTGGGCTGCTGGAAGTCACATTCCTGTGCCCCTGCACACTCCCCAGCACCAGATCCCTCTTCTCCCACATCAGTTTATTCCGGGTGAAGCCACAGCTGAGGCTGCTTCCCTCCTCTGGGAAGCTGCAGTGCCCAATGCATTCCTGGCAGCCACAGCCCTGCCTTGTAAAACCCCAAAGGTTTTGTGTCTGGTTACAGCCTGCAACAGGACATGAGCACTGGGATTTGGGGCCTGGAAAACCAGGCTGCAACTCCAGGCTTTCACACCTATCCCTTTCACACCGTCCCTTTCCCAGCTCGGTGAGAATATTTAAACTTCCAAAGAGGAAATCTCTTGGTCTGTACCCACCATAGCTCCATGTAGGATTTGCAAAATAATTTCACCTTCCCAAGCTTTTGGAATCTCTTTTGCTGACTCCTTTTCTTTTCCTGTTTTCTCCCCTACTTTTCACTTTGTGCTCTCCTTTGCTGTTACTCACTGCTCACCTTTCTTAAGGAGGTAACTCAGCTCTTTGTTTCCCTTTCCTTCTTTTCCCTTGGAAATGCAAAATATTGCCTTAAAAACCACCAGAAGTTTCAGGCCCAGCTCTTTGGGCCACGCAGGCTCACAGTGATGGGGCCCAGGTTTGTGTGCTGGGGCCAGGCTGTGCCTCACAGTGACCTGAGTGTCCCCTGGGGGGTGGGGGGGTGACAGGGTGGTCACAGCACTGTCCCCATCAGGAGCAGGGTTTGGGCTCAGCAGGGATCTCCCCTCCTCCTGTGGCCTCACAGTGCTCTGCTCTCCCTTCCAGTGAGGAGGACATTGTCATCGAGGAATTTGCTCGCCAGAAGCTCAAGGGAGAGAAGGATGACGAAGACGAGAAGGAAGAAGCTGAGAAAGAGGAGAGCTAAGCTGCCAGCCCCCCCCCTCCCACCCCCCACCATGGCCCAGTTTGGGATGCAGCCACCTGTAGTGTCCCCACTGTGCCACACCTGGCACAGCCCCCTCAGCCCCTCACGGTCCCCACAAGTCCCCCCTCCTCCCCAGGCTCCCAACACCCTCTCCAAGCCCTGGCAGTGGTGGTGAGAGCTGCTGCAGCTCCTCCCGGGACTGCCACACTGGAAAGCCCCACGGTGCTCCCTGTTTCCCACGGGTGCCAGGGCAGGTGCAACGGCCCCGGCCGAGCGCGTCACCAGCGTGGCTGTCACCTGCCCGTGCTGTGCACAGCTCTGTGACACTGATACCAATAAACCCACCCGGTGGCCCAGTGCAGGCTCTGTGTTGTGCTGGGGGGGAGCAGACGGTGCCTTCGGGCAGGGGTGGGGTGAGGCGATGCAGGACCTGGTGCAGCCGGTCCCGGCTGGGCCCATCCCTGGTACAGCCAGGCCCATCCAAGGTTCGGCTGGATGCAGCCTGGTCCAGCAGGGTCCAATACCAGTACAAACACCCCCGGTACAGCCAGACCAATGCTGCTACAACTAATCCCTGATACAGCCAGACCCATCCTGCTA
>VZTR01013404.1:19341-37528 GCA_013400775.1 Chaetops frenatus | reverse complement strand
GGGCGGGGCGCTGGCGGGGCCCGGGGCTCCGTTCCCAGCCCTTCCCACCGGCCGGGGCTCCGTTCCGCCCTCCCGGGCCCGCAGTGCGCCCGCAGCCCGTGCGGGGAGGCGGCCCCAGAGCTGCGGGGGCTCCCGGCGGCCGCGCTGCCCCCGTGGCCGCGGCCTCCATCCCACCCGCGGGGGTTTTGTTTTGCCTCAGATGGCCTCCCTTTTGTGCCCCTTCCCTGGGAATAGGTGGATGAGTTGGGTGTTTTCCTTGGAATCGTGGGGTTTTCTCGCTGGGAGCGCCCAAGGCCCCTTGGTCGGGGCTTGGAGCCACCTGGACTGTGGAAGGTGCCCCTGCCCACGACAAGGGGTGGGACTGGATGAGCTTTAAGGTCCCTTCCAACCCAAACCATCGTGGGGTAATTACTGCTCACCTTCTCCTCGAGCCCGGGACTGGATGTCTTGGAGGGTTTTCCAGAAGTTTTCTAATTTCCCAGCCTTTCCAATGCAGGATTGACATTGCTGCTGATAGACATTTTTCTGATTTGTTTTTAACCCTCTCCAATGTTCATAATTTCACAACCTTTTTAGGCTATTTATTCCTCTTTCCTCTTCTGTCCATGTCCTTTGAATTTTTCCTGGCTTCCTCCAGCTTCCTGAGTGAACATTGGAGCTTTATCTTTGTTTTTCACTTCTTGTCAGTTCTGCACTTTGTCTCTTGATGATATTTGGAGATGTAAATTTAAAGTTTTGAAGCAAACCACCAGAGTTTGCTCTGTATCTAAAATCCTGTTATGAAGGAAGGATGGGAATGTGGAATGTTGATTTTCCACGCAGCCAGAGGCAGCAGAACAGCATCTGGGATATCACCTGCTTTGTTTTGATGTTTATGTCCCAGACTTGAGGATTACATAAGGAGCAGAACAGGGTAACAAAGCAGATTTATTGCTTGCCCAAAGCAAAGAACCAGTTCTTTGTTATCAACACACCAGATTTGAGGACCAGGTTATCACCATGGTTCATTTTGGCCCTGCAGAGATTGATCTGCCTCTGTCATCCTGGGAATGAAATTTCCAGCTGGCTATTTCCCAGGAAGGTGTAGCTGGAATGGCCTGAGATTGGCAGCTTCTGTCAGATCAGTGCCACTCCCAAAGCAGTGCTACTTATTTTTTTTTCCACTGCTGTTTGAAAGTAATTTTTCTCTTCTCTTGTAGTTGGGAAGACCTCCCTGATCACCAGGTTTATGTATGACAGTTTTGACAATACTTACCAGGTATGTGATAGTATTTATTTGCTATATATATATATTTGGATAAATCTATGCCCCGCTGTTCAAACTGATGCCTGAGAGCCCATTTCTCCATGAGATGTCAGCTCAAGATCAGATAAGAGGTTGAAATGTGTCATCAAATGGAGATGAAGCTTCATGATTAAATCAAAGCATCCAGTGTGATGTCAGGAAGTGCAGTGTCCAGAAAGGCAGCGAGGTTTAGACCCCCTTTGGATGTGGGATAGATCCTGTGAGAAGCCTTGAGGAAAATGGAGAGAATGTTCTTTTATGGGAAGATGATGGTCAGGATTTCTGGTGATGGATATGGGAGCCTCAGGAAATGGAGAAGGAATAAAATACCAACATCTTCTGACATTTTTGGTCTCTGTTATCTTTAGAGCTTCCATTTAAGTCGGAATAGTTGAGTCTGGATCTGCCAGAAGTCAGCTTGGTATATTTTGTCTCTCAATTTTTTTATTACTATTTTTTGACTAAAGGACTAAAGATAGGAAAAGCCAGGGAAGTCTTGGCAGGCAAAGAGGGGGGTGGGGATGAAGAGGCTGCAGATGAAAAGCAGAAGATGTGTAAGAGGCCTGAAGGTTTTGGGAAGAATTAATTGTATCAAAGGCACACAGAAGTATTTCAAGGGGATATCAAATATCTGTAAAGCAGATGAGATTAGGGCTTTATCTTTTAATTCAGCCTGAAGGAGTTACTGGTTTAGATTGGGGTGATTTGAAGTCGAGGACGAGTCATTCACTGGAACTGGATCCTCTTGTGCTCCCTGTGTTTTTTCTTTTCCTGTGCTTCCTTTCTTTTCCTGACTCTTGTAAGATGCTCTCATAGATTTATTTATTGCTTATTGTAGTTGTTATAAACCATGGCCTGGTTGGAAAATAGATCTCCCAGAAATAAATTTTCCCTCCCAAAACTGACTGTGTTGCTCTTTTCCAATTATCCAGTGGACCACATTCTGCTGGAACCCTCCCAGCACAAGCTGTGTGTGTTAAGGGTGGAAATAATCTGCCTGAAACACTCAAATCTGTTACATCAGGAGCTCTCTCCTCTTTCCTGGGGTTCTGATGGGCTGGGACAGCTCTTTGATTGAAGTGCCTGGGAGTGCACCTAACTTAGTGCATTATTTTAAATGCCCTTGTGCTGGAATTGCTCTAGCAATGGGAATGGGAGTGGATGCAGAACTGCCTGGGAAATGAAGCTGCTGAGTGTCACTGGAAGGAGAAGCACATTCTGAAGTGGAAAGGCCTGGATAAACGTGGATATTTAGCTTTCACTTGCCCATATTTTATGGATCTCATTCATTCTGCCTTTTGGGTATTTCTAACAAGATAATTCCTACCAGACTGAATTGGGGCAGGCCAGAAGAAGCTGCCAGGTCAGATCTGATCTGTGTGGAGATACAGGAATGTCTGAGGTTAAAATCCAGACTCAGAGGTTCTTGTGGAGCTGAGAAGTGTTGAAGAATGCTGTGAAATGCAGCTGGTGCAGATCCTCAGATTGCTTTTGAATTTCTTGCCTTCCGTTGATGGCAAACCAGCTTCGTAACAAGTTTTGACCATTTGTGAGAGTTTGTTCAGAAAGGTGATGCTGGAAGGCAGGTCACAGCTCCTAATGCTTCTCCTCTTTCCAGGCAACCATTGGAATTGATTTCCTGTCCAAAACAATGTACCTGGAGGATCGCACGGTGAGTGGGGCAGGGGTGGGATGGCTGGGAGGGCTCTTCCCCCTGGCCCTTCCTCCAGCAGCTGCTGGAATCCCCCAGCAGCCTCCAGACAACCTGCCTTGGTTGAATCCCATCACTGGTACAACATCTGGCACCTCTATCAGGAAGTCAAAATCTTCCATGGAGAATTGGAGCTGGGTAATGGCCATATCCCAGGGAATGTGCTGCCTCCTGTGGGTACCTGCTTTAGGTGTAGTTTGCTCCCAGAATTTGCAGCTCTGCCTCTGGGATTGTCAGGATGAAAAGGGCTGGGCAGACCTCAGGTACCACAGAATATTCTGAGCTGGAAAGGACCCACGTGGATCATCCAGTGCAGCTCCTGAAGCCAATAAAAAGCCAAGGAATTGGTGTTCCAAGTCTTGGAGTCCTTCACGATCAGACCTCGTTCCTCCTCCTAGGGAGCTCCTGTGGTAACACAGCTCCGACCTACTGCAGTAAAGTAATTTGGGATTTAGCCTGCATGAGATTCCTGTTTGCACAGACTCCCTTCTCCTGGATTTCCTCTCAATATTTGTGTGTTTGCTTATGTTTTGCCAGTATTTGCCTTTTTCCCAGTTTGCTGCTGTGTGAGGAGTGCAACAGAGCTGTGGGGAGCAGGGGGCACTCCTGTGTGGAGCTTTGGGCCTTCTGTTTCCAAAGAAGTCTTCCCAGTGTGTGCTGAGAGCTTCTCTGCCATTTTGCCAGTGATTCCCTCTTAGAAAAGCCCCTCCTTAACCTTTGTTTAAGGCAAAGACCCTGGGAATGCTGCTTGACACCTGTGGATGCCTGTGTGCTGTTATAGTGGTGTGGGTTTCTCATGGTTCTGTAAGTCAGGATGTCATCCACCTGCTGCCCTACTATCCAGAAAATCCCCTTTTCCTCCCAAAGTTGGAATGCTGTTGGCTTTCCTGATTATGTAAGTGGTCCACAGAGCTCACAAAGCCTGTTCAAATAACAGAGGTGTGGAGTATAGATAAGAGGAGGGACAAATACAAGCAAACAAGCTGGGAAAATTCAGACACTGGAATAATTTCTCAGATGCTGGATTTTGCTGTGGGCTTTGATTTCTGGGCTGGAAATGAGGAATGCTGAGCCTCCAGCTGGGATGTCTGCTTTGGTGGATTTGATATGGCCTTACAGCAAATAATGTATCCTGAAATTGCACCTGTGCTCTGTCACTCAGCTATAAACATGGCCTGGACAAGCCAACAGAAGGGATCCTCATCCCTGGAAGTGTCCAAGGCCAGACTGGACAAGCATTGGAGCAACCTGGTCCAGTGGAAGGTGTCCCTGCTCATGGCAGGGGTGGAATGAGATGAGCTTTAAGATCCCTTCCAACCCAAACCATTCTGTGGTTCCATGAAATACATGTGGAATTTGGTTCTTCAAAACCATCTCCCAGGAAAAGCAGCTGTGTGACATTCCCAGCATTGGGATGTGTAACACTGAGTGAGCTGGAGCCACCAGAAGCCCCATCTTCAGTCCTGGCTGTCAGGAGCCACATCCATGTGCCAGTTCCCCTCATTCCTGACAGACTGAGCAGTATTTCCTTCTCTGGATGTCCATGTCTTCCCAGCCTTGTTGGATTGCAGTGCAGGAGAAGCCAGCCTGGAGGGTGGTCGCTGTTGTGGGTTCCACCAGCTCTGGTTTTCCAGTGGGATCATCCAGACTGGGCTGAGGTGGTCCTTAGGGTCAGGAGTCCCACATCTGGCCAGCTGCTTGTGTGGCTGTTCTGGCAGGATCCCTGAGGCCTTGCTGTGCATTTCCCTCGTTAGCAGGTGCTGTGAGTAGGGGTTTTAGGGCTCTCCTGGTTTCTGGTGTTGGTATGTGTGAGATATTCCCAGGTGTGGAGGGAGGGATGTCCCCAGACCTCGGGAAGCGTCGCTGCCTCTTTTCACATTTCTGTTCCATTCGAACTTTCCTTTTGTTGCCTTACTTTTGCTTTGCAACTTATTTTTATTTATTTATTTTGATTTCACTTGAGTTTTGGTTTTGTTCTCCATTTTCCTGCTGTTCCCCTTCCCCTTCCCCTACACTTTTCCATTTCCCAGATGAGGCTGCAGCTGTGGGACACAGCCGGCCAGGAGAGGTTCCTCATTCCCAGCTCCATCCGTGACTCTGCTGTGGCTCTCATTGTCTGTGACATCACAAGTAGGTATCGAGCCCAGGGTCTGCAGGGACCTTGCTTTTAACACATATCTTTACCCTGGAAGTGGTGGTGGTACCTAAAAAGAGCTAAAGCAGCCCATCAGCCACCTGTGGGTGTTGGCAGGGATTGGGAATTCCTGTGTCTGTGCTGGTTGTTGGTAGCCTTTGGAAAGCTTTATTGGTTTTCTGTTTTGTTTTTTTATTATTTTTACTGGTTGTTGGTAGCCTTTGGAAAGCTTTGTTGTTTTTTCTGTTTTGTTTTTAAATTTTTTTTTAACTTCAAAATGATTTTTCTTTTTCCTTTCTGGGTGAGGAGAGAGTTTATACAAGTAACAGCTTCAGGTGACAAAGCAAAGGAACGTTGTCAGAGTAGGTAAAACAAGACAAGACCCTTTCAAATAGAAGCTGTGGAGTGACTTAGGAGGATTCAAGATTCCCATTTTGTTGGAAAAGAGACCTGGAGACTCACGAGAGAGCTTTTGAAAGAGAAGAACAATTCAGAAGGACAAACAAGCTTAGAGGGAAATTCTTTGTAACTCTTGACATGAATGTTTTAGTACAAGATAGGAAGTTATGAAGAAAATTATTTCATTGTAACTCCTTGCTATTGATTCCACTTGATCTGGTAGGGTGTTTGTTAATCTACAGTATCAGGATTTATATAAATTTCAGTAAAGAAAACAGCACAGGTGGAAAAGCTCTGGCCCAGCTTTATTCTGTTACAAACAAGTTTAGAGTGAGGACCAGGAGTTTGTTTCACTCTGCTGAGCTGAAGTGCTTAACAAATAATAGGCTGTGATTTATTCTCACTATCCAGGGCAAATAATTTCCTGTTTTTTCTCCCAGTCCTGAAGCTGGAGAGAATTCTGAGGGAGTTCCTGATTTGGTACAAATGATGTCCAGTTGACTTGTTTGGGGAGCACAGAGATGTGCAGGTGGTGGCCTGTGCTGGGGCCTCTCCTGGCTGAGACAGCAGGGCAGGTGCAAGATGCACAGCTTGGCATCATTTTTCCCACTGTACAGGTACAGGATGCTGTTTGTCCAGGCAGCTGGAAACATTTTGCCAGTCCAGGCTGTTCTTAACAGCTCCCAGCCATGTCAGAAGTAATTAAGTGACAGCTGATCTCATCATTCTTCAGGAATGGGCTGATCTTTGCAGATAATGTCATTTTTTCACTGCTCTTAGTGACTGAGAGGTTTCAAGTTTTCTTCTGTTGCAGAAGGAACAGGCTCAGGTACTTCTGGGGGCTCAATGAAATTGTTTATTTATTGGTGGTGTGCTGGACATCCCAAAATGCAGGTGGAGAGATCCGTGGGGGGAGTCCATACTCAGCTCAGGCCCCTCCTGATGGTTGTTCCTAAGGGAGGCTGGGCTCATACCTGGTGTCCCACAGTGGTTATTTGTATTTTCCCTTCTAAAATGGGTGCACACAAACCTGGACTTGTAGAAATGCAGCAAACCTGGGTCACGTCAAGGGTGTCTGTGTGGTACCTGCTCACTGGAGATCTTCCCTCAAAGAGCATCACCCTGCACACATTACAAATTAAACAAATTTAAAAAATTAAACGAATTAACTGGGCCAGCTCTGTGGTGCTTCCTCCAGTTGCCTTTTGCCCGTGAGTCTGAAGGTTTGGGGTGGTTCAGTCACCACCTGGGTGAATGTCCATGGTGAATATTCTGGTGTAAAAGCACTGTCCAGGGAGGGTGTGGAAGCTTGGGAAGTCCAGGAGCTGTGGAGATCAGTCTGATCTTCCTGCTCTGCTGTGACACTGCCCAGGTGCTCCCAGTTTGTCACCTTGAGTTTCCTGGGACAGAGAAGAGCCCTGACTTCTGCTCCTGTAATCAAGTCTGCCTTCAAAATGAAGCAAGAACTAATTGCTTTAACTATAAACCCTAATCTTCCTTAAACCCCAGGGCATCAGCTCGACATTCCCTGATGTTGATCAGATGTTGTTTTGAATCTGACTGCAGCCCTGTGCTTTATCAGCTTCTCTTTCTCTTCTAAACAAGCAGTGATTGGGCCTGGGGAAGCTGCTTTTTTCCTTGATGAGCTGCCTCATTAACCAGTGCTCTGCCTCCCTGCTGGGATTATTCCTGGCTGTAAACTGGGAACCAGTGGCTGCCTCCATAAAACTGTTGGGAATGAGGAGCAATCCTGTTTTCTGGCACTGTGGGGTGAAGGAAAAGGAGGCACTCCCAGTGTGGAAAGCTTTGTCTGGGGTGTTTGGGGAGTTTTTGAGCAGTGCTGGTTCAGCCAGGCAGGTCCCAGACCTTGGAGCTGTCATATATAATAATATATAATAATAACAGTTTGTGTTTGAGGTCAAACTTTACCAGGCCCAGCATTTTGGTGACTCGTGTGCTGCTCTGGAAGGGAGAACCCAATGCCCTTTGCACCACCTGAACCCTGCAGTGTGTAGCATTTGCTTTCATTTCCACTGGAATTTAAGGTGGCATTGCTTCAACCTCCCATGAAAATCCCCATTGCCATCACCTGGATGCTCCATGCAGGGTGGAGGTTGGATGCTGTTTTCCTGTGGGAATTGGCCCAGAAGCTTTGATCAGAGATGCTCCAGGCTATGTCCTGTGGAGATCCCATCCAGAATCTTGGGAGATCAGTGCTGTACTGTTGGCTACCCCCAGCAATGAGGTGTGAGCCAAATCCTAGAGTTGTGTGGGAACAGCAGGAGCTCTGGGCAAGCAAAGGAGGGAATCAAAGCACTTTTACAACCAGATCCGGGAAACAGCTCTGCGGTGGCTGGATTTGGGGCGAGATGACAAGGTCACCCCAACTGCTGCAGCTGGGTGTGGAAGTGGCCTTTTCCCTAAAGGGTTTTCCTGCTCTCTCTGCTCTCCCTGGTGGGCCGGGCTGGCCCCAGCAGGTGCGGCTGCAGCTCTGGGACACGGCGGGGCAGGAGCGGTTCCGCAGCCTCATCCCCAGCTACATCCGCGACTCCACCATCGCCGTCGTGGTCTATGACATCACAAGTGAGTGGGGCCTGGGGACAGCCCAGGGGACTGGTGCTCTGCTGTGTCCTTGTTGGGAGCACCCCACACCAGCAGAACGGAGAAGTTACAACCACAAGTTCTGCAAAAATATAATTAAAATCAGAAATGTTTTCCCCCCTCCGCCTTCCCCGTTTTTCCGTCTGGGCGGGAAATAATTGATGTGGGGTGGGGAGGTTTGGAGAAGCAGCTGAGTGCAGGTAAAGCATTTTCCTTGTCAGAAAGGAGTTGTATCCTCAGCTTTGCTGTTTCATTCTTCCCTGCAGACTTGAATTCTTTCCAGCAAACCTCCAAGTGGATTGATGATGTCAGGACAGAGCGAGGCAGTGATGTCATCATCATGTTGGTGGGGAACAAAACCGACCTGGCAGACAAGAGGTAACAGGGGAAACTGGGGCCAGTCTGGGCTTAAAACAAGGCTTGGTTTTAAACACAACATCGTTTGCTTGTCGGGCAGTTCTCATTTCTGGTTTCAGCAAAAGTTGTTCCTTTTGCTCTCCTACAAATAGTTTAAAACAAACCCACCTAAAAAAATTACTTGGAATTTGGAGTGGTGGGGAAGGGAATATCCAGGTGTCAGTAACAGGAGCTACCTTGCCTTTCTTTTCAAAGGAAGTTGGGTTTGTGTGAGGCTGAAATTCTGGGTCTGTAAGGCTGGACAAAGCCACCTTTGGTGTCACAAAGGTGACATTTTTTGAGGCAGAATACAGGGAAGCCATTCATCCTCTGATAAAAACCAGGGATGAAGCAAGTTCTGAGGCCAAAAAGCTGCACTAAAAATAGCCCTGTTCCTGTTCAGTGCAGCCTGGTAAGTTTTTCATTCCACTCAATGTTGCTTTAGTTGGTGGAAGGGGTTTTTTTTTGGTTGTTTTTTTTTTTTTTTTTTTTCCTCCCTGCAGTTTGTTTTTTTTCCCCCTCTCATTTTTGGACTCTTTTCCTTGTGTTTGGTTTTTCTGCTCTGTGATTTGTTCCCATTGCTGGAGACAGGTTTCTGTAGAGGAGGGAGAGGGAAAAGCCCAAGAGCTGAATGTGCTGTGTGTTGAAAGCAGTGCTAAAGCAGGATTTAATGGCACACAGGGTGGTGCTCAGAGGGACAATTCCAGGTGCTTGTCCCCAATCTGCTGCACTGTCCCTGCTGCTGGAGCCTTTCTGGAGTCTTTGTGGCACCTCACAACATTCCCTGTGTTGGATTTGGGAAACTCCCTGTCTCAGGGTGGGGATTTTTCCTTCCCTGGAGTGCTGTGGATGAGGCTTAGGTGTTCTGCACGAGCTTCATCCTGTGCTGCTCATCTGCCACAACCCCAGGTGCTCCCTGGGGAGTTTCCCTGAGGTGATTTCACTCCAAGCTGGAGGACCTGGGGGTGGTGAAGCCTCGAGGGTCCTGAGCTGGTCTGTGCCCTCTTGGAGGGGGAGTAGCAACTCCTTCCCAGCCATCTCTGACTCTTCCTTCTGTTCCTTGTGTCTCCCTTTTCCACCTTTCTGCAGGCAAATCACCACAGAGGAAGGGGAGCAGAGAGCCAAAGAGCTGAATGTGATGTTCATTGAGACCAGTGCAAAGACTGGCTACAATGTGAAACAGGTACATCCCCGCTGAGTTCTCCAGTCAGGAACCTGTCCCTCACTGCTCTGGGTCTGCTCCAGGGTGGATTTGTGATCCTGCAGGAATTTCCTGGTGTTTAACCCCTAATGCCTCATGTTTCACCCTAATGCCAGCCCCTGAGATGTTTCTTGTGTAGTGGAAGCTCCTTTCCTGTTGAGTCAATGATTCTCTGTCAAAGCTGAACCTTGAAAGAAAGGAGAACTTGCTCCAGAATGTGCTGAGGGATGGGAAAGGGAAGAAAACTCATTGTTTTGTGCAGCCAGTCAGCTGGAATTTGGTTTGGTTTGGTTCACAGTCAATGCACTGTTTGCTGAAACCACTGCTGACATCAGTGGGGAGAATCGTTCCTGCTGAGGCACTGGGGTAGAAGTTCCTCCTCCTGTTTTCCAGCCAGAGAATTTTGGAATATTTTAGAAGAATTGAGGTTGGAAGGGAATCTCTCTGGAAATCATCCCTTCCAACCCTCCTGCTCAGAGCAGGCTGCCCAGAGCTGACTCCAGCTGAGTTTGGGATATCTCAAAGCATAGGCACTGTCCAGGTGCCAGTGTTTGATCACCCAAACAGCAAAAAAAAAAACCTTTAAATTTTTGTTTTAAGCAGAACTTCTCAGACTTCTGCTTGTGCCCTTTGCCTCTTGCTTGTGACTCCCATCTCCACTGGTTCAGGGATTGTTCTGAATGTGACAGAGCTTGGAATAAGGAGCTGTGAGCTCTGGAGGGAGCTGGGGAACATCCTCAGGAGTTTGCTGCACACCAGCAGCTTGGTACAACCTCACAATGGGATTAGGAGGCTTTGGGCTCAGTTTTTGTGGCTGTTCTGGATTGAATCCACTTTAGTGTTTGATTTTGACTCCTGTTGCCTTCTTTGCCTTGTGATTGTTCCTGGGGAGAGCTGGGGTTTGACAGCTGCAAACTCCAGCAGCTCTCTGGGACCTTGGTTTTCCAAGGAACACCCTTTGGAGGGGTGGCTGAGGAGCTGCTGGGAGAAAATCAGCAGCAGCAGGGATTGCTCTGGTGTTTGATGCAGCAGAGTTCAGCAGCCTGGCAGTGTCTGTGCTGTGTGAAAGCAGCAGGACGAGCTCCAAACATCAACTGAGAAATGATGCAAACCCATTTTCCGGGTTTTCTGGGGATATCATGGTCCTTCCCAGTGTGCCTGCAGCTCCCTGGAAGCAGCTGTTGTGCTCAGGAGTGGCTGTTTGGCAGCAGGGCTGACCTGAAGGGCTGGCCTGTAAAAGCTTAGTTATTCCACAGAGGAATATTCAGTGCCAGGTGAGCAATTAGAAATCCCCAAATGTGCACCCTGTGTGCACAAGCAGAGGCTGGACATGGTAAATGGGGGGAGTTCCATGAATCCCTGGAAGAATGTTAGTAATTAATTCCATGTTCTCTTGAAGCAGGAACATGTGAAATAAAACCGGGGTTTTTTTTAAGCATCAAATAAGTTCTTTAATGTAAGTTCTTTAAAACCTGTTAAATTTCCTACATAAAATTCCTTTGGTGTTTTTGATCACTGCTCTGCCTGCTAAAGAACCCACCTATCGAGTTTGTACAACTCAGACTCCGAGTCCTGCTGTAAACCAATGCTTTTAATGGGAATTTTTTTCTGAACTTCTCTCTTGCTGCTTTCCAGCTTTTCCGCCGTGTGGCTGCTGCCTTACCTGGGATGGACAGCACACCAGAGAAGAGCAAAGAAGACAGTATCCTTGTTTTCCCATGGAATTGGGCAATTACCTGGTGTTAAGTGGGGCTTTCTGACTTTCTTTGGCACGTTGTGGGGCCAGGCCTTGCTGGGGTTTTGCAGGGACGTGGCTGAAACAGGGCATGGAGCTGTGGGAGCGTGAGCAGAGGGATGGAGCAGCTCTGCCATGAGAAAAGGTTGGGAGAATTGGGATTGTCCAGGCTGGAGAAGAGAAGCTTTGGGGTGACCTAACTGATGCCTTCCAGGACCTGAAGAAGCCAACAAGAAAAATGGAAAGGGAATGTTTACAACAGCTTGGAGTGATGGGACAAGGGGGAATGACTTCTCACTGGCAGAGGGCAGGGTTAGATGGGATATTGGGAAGGAATTGTTCCCTGTGAGGTTGGGGAGGCCCTGGCACAGGGTGCCCAGAGAAGCTGGGGCTGCCCCTGGATCCCTGGCAGTGTCCAAGGCCAGGCTGGACAGGGCTTGGAGCAGCCTGGGATAGGGAAAGGTGTCCCTGCCCATGGCAGGGGGTGTCTCTGGGTGATCTTCAAGGTCCCCTCCAACCCAAGCCATCCTGGGATTGTGTGACCCTGTTTATGGGACAGATATAAATGCACACAACTAATGGCCAGCACAAGTTTTGCTCTTCCACTTGAACTGAGGCTGGAATTCGCACAGTTTTAAAACACCAGAGTTCATTACTTGTTTTTGTCCATCCTCTGAAAGGTCTCAGCATGTCCCTGGCTTTGCAGTTACCCTGTGCAGGCAGGCCATGGAGACACACACCAAACAACCCTTCCAAAGATGCTGTTGTGGGTGATTTCCTTGACTGTCCTTGCAGTGATTGACATCAAACTAGAGAAGCCCCCCGAGCAGCCAGTGACGGAGAGCGGGTGCTCCTGCTAACAGCCCCTGCCAGCAGCAGCCCCGCCCGGCCGGGCTCCCCGGAGAGCATCCCGCTCCTTCCACCCCCCTGGGGCTGGAAAACCATTCCTAAGCGAGCGAATCCCTGTGTACTGGTGGGGAGCAGCCCTGGCCGCCCCTCTCACTGCATGGTTTGAGCCCTGAGTGCAGAATGAGTGTCCTGTCTTTTGAGTTTTATTTTTTTATGTTGTTGCACTTTGGCACCACGGTGCCCTTCACATTCTCTTTCCCTCTCTCTCTCTCTCTCTTTCTCTCTCTCTCTTCCTCCCCTTTCTCCCCCTGTTCCCACCTGGAGCCTCCCTGCTCAGATGTATCTTGTGAATGCCATGGAAAAGCTGCCGACTTAGGGAAGACAAAAATGAAGCTTTGGGGGGGTGGGTTTTCTGCCTTCCCTCCTGCCTTGCATCCTCCCCTTGCCCTCTCCAGCCTCCTGTCCTGCCTCCCCACTTCCTCTGGTAAAAGGCTGCTCCTTAAAACTTAAACCAGTCACTTGGACTTGCCTTTTTGGACTCTGCAGGTTCCCTGTTCCCAGGCTTTGCTTCCCACAGGGCACACACCCCCATGAGCTCCCTGGTTTCTCCTTTCCGTGGATGATCCTGGCTAACTCTTGCTCACAACTTCCCAGTTTTGCCCCTCGTGTCACACAGGGCCCTGGAAAGCCCCAAACTCTGAGAGCTTTGGCCTTGTTGCTCCTGTTTGTGTAGCAGGGACATCCCAGAGCCTGCTCCCCTCGGCTGGAATCTCTTCCCATCCAGAGGATGTTGGTGAGTGTTGGCTGCAGATGATGGGGAGGAGGAGGGAACAGAGGCTTTGCAGCCCGAGGCTGGGTGGGGAGAGATCCTCAGGGATTCTGGAAGTGACCTGGAATCCATCACTTCAGGGGCAATACCTGCCCTGGGAGTCATGGATGCTCCTCAGGCTCCTTCCCTGGTCTCCATTCTCCTGGTCCTCATCACGGGAGCTGCTTCACATGGAGCAGGAGAGCCACAGCAGAGGGAAGGGCAACATTCCACTCTCATTCCCAGGTTGCTGCTTGGTGGAATCATTCCCATTGCCTCTGTCCTTGGAGCAGAGCTCTGGGATGGGACCAGAAGCCATTTCACTCCTGGGGGAGTTTTAACCTTTGCCAAAGCTGAGGGGAGCAGTGGCAGGGAATTCCTGTCCCAGTGGGTAGATGGTTGGAGGACTGGGCACTGCTGAAGGGAATTCTTGTGTCACTTCCCAACCTTGGAGGTTGGGAACTGCCTCCTCCCCCCAGCCCCTGGTTTTGACTTAATTCATAGAGCTTTTCAGAGATTCCCTGGGGTTTTGGGTCCAGTCCACCAGAAGTTGCTTCGTCATTTGGCAGAGGGAATTCCACTGTCCTCTCCCCGCCTGCCCTGTGTGACACAGAGGATGCTGTGGCAGGACAGAGGGACCACAGTGTGGGGAGGGGGCTCAGTGACAGTCCCTCCCCTCCCCTGGCAGGGGGGGACAGCCCTGGCCTGGCAGCAGGGCCCTGAGGTGCCCAGAGTCCCTGAGCTGGCTGCAGGAGGAGGCTGGGACGTGACTCCCCGTTGCCCCGTGGGGAAGCTGATCCCACCCCTGTACATAGCCCATGGTGGGAGTTGCTGGTGTCGGTGTCCGTGTCTGTAGAACAGGTGTTGCTGTCCCTCCTCACGGGCAGCTCTGCTGTCCCTTCGTGTTGTTCNGGGGGGGGGGGGGGGGGGGGAGACCCTAATTACGGGGTGGGGGGTAATTAGTGCAATCCAATAGTTCCCTTCCCACTGTTTTTCTGGATGTGTTCCTGCCGTGTGTCCGGCCCCGCTGTCCTGTAGCTGTAGCGAGTTAAGTGTGACTGTAACTCTTGAGTAAAGGACTGTGTGACACAGCCACAGTGTATCACTAAATAAATAAAGTTATTTCACCAACACCTCGCTCTCCTGCTGCCACGCTGGGGCTGGGGGGGGCTAAAAGGGGGTTTTTTGCTCCCAGGTGTGAGATTCCTGTCCTGAGTGGGGATGGAGGAGGAGGAGTTGGGGAGGAAGGGTGGGAGGAATGGGGGAGGAGGAATGGAGGAGAAAGGAAGGGCAGAGGAGGAGGAAGAATGGAAGAGGAGGCATGGAGAAGGAGGAAGGATGAATGAGGAAGAAACACAGGAGAAGGAGCAACAGAGGTGGAGGAACGGAGGAGGAAGGACAGATCTCTCTGGAGAAGAAAGAGGAGGGAGGGAGAAAGGATGAAGGTGGAGGGGGAAGGACAGGAGGAGGAGGGACTTTGCTGACAGTGTTGCAAAATGTGGGATATGTAACAGTTTTCTCAGGAAGTGTCTTTGACTTCGGTGTTTGTTACTTTCAAGCCCAATCGGCAGAAAGGAAATTTAATGCAAGAAATTGAGCAGCCAATGAGCTGGAAGTGGTGTCCAGGTGTTGGAAGGAGAAGTGGCTTGTGGGTGGAATTGCCTCCTTGAGGGTTAGGGCAGGACATGCTTCAGTGATCTCAGCCCTGGGGGAGGTCACCAGAGCTTGGGAAGAAGGATCCCGATTTTGGGATAAGAGCAGGACCCTGTGGATCCAACCATGAGCCTGAATGGAGCCAGCAGCACACGGCTCCTGGAGCCCTCAGGTGAGCCCTGCCCTGCAACACACCTGGGACTGACCCTGCTGCTCCAGGAGGACCTGCAGGACCTCTGCAAGTGCTGCTTCCCTGCCCAGGGAGTCACCGGAGCCTGAAACCCTGGCAGGGCTCCCTTCATCCCTGCAAGTTTCCAGGGTTGGGCTGGACAGGGTTTGGAGCAACCTGGGGTAGTGGGAGGTGTCCCTACCCATGGCAGGGGGTGGCACTGGATGAATCATGAAGGTCCTTCCCACCCAAACCATTCCACGATTTTATAAATTTGTACCTCTCAGCTCAGTTTTGTCAGACACTAAAAAAATCCAGTGTTGCTGAAGCTGCTGTTTTCCCACCAGGAATCAGTAACTGCTTGAGTTTTGGAGGATGAAATGGGCTCTGGTTAATGCTTTGCTAATTAACATACCTGAGATATGAATGTGCCTTGGGAAAGAATCCACTCTTTCCTGTCAGCCAGGTCAGCAGGAAAACACCTGAGTCATTCCCTGGGAGGAGCTGCCCAGGGCAGGGGAGACCTTCCTGGAGCTCCTGCCAGGGAATGCTCTGAAGCAGGAGGGAAAAATTCAACATTGAAATTGTATCTACAGCTCCCTGTGGAGAGAGCTCCTCTTTCCCTATGGAACACAGAAATCCTGGGAAACCAGTGTGAAGCCAGAGATGTGACAGAAGAGATCTCCTTCTCCTTCCCCTTCCCAGGGTGTTCACTCCCCTGGTGGAAAAGCTAATTTTTAATTCTGAGAGAAAATCTATTTTCCAGTGTCTTTTCCTCAAACCCAGTGTAGCTCAGTGTCCTGCCCTGCTCCTGGAGTTGTGCTGGTGCCACCACAGCCAAAATCCTGCCTTGCTCCTTGCTGGCAGTGCTCCAGGTTAATCAGAGACTGATTTCCAGCAGAACCAGTGGAAAAAGCCCCTGAAACAGCAGCAGATCCCAAATTTCCTCCTGCAGGCTGCAAGGGGGACTGGAGCTGAGCCTTGTCCCAGCATTTCTGTGGAATGGTGCTTAGGGTGGGCACATCCCAACCTCCACACAGACTTCCTGAGTGGGAATGAGCTGAATTCAGGTTGTTGTACTTGATTTATTGATTGTTTTTACAGAAAAAGTGGAAAACACCACAAGGAAGAGAAGGCCAGAGCCATGGCTGTCCTGAAGCCACTACAACGTGATCCCACCAGGCATCTGCCCCTGGATTTGCTGATAATTAACAGGTTTCCTTGGTAATTTACATTTCCAAATATCCCAGCCCTGTATGGTGGGGTCTTTGTCAGCAAAGAGGCACAAACAGCCAGAGCTGGGCACGGACTGGGGCTGGATTTTACTCCTGCAGTTCCCAGCAAACCCAGCAATGCAGAGCAGAGGTGGGACAGAGGAGAAGGAAAGAATTCCATGGCACAAGAGTGGAACAGGTGGATTTCTTGGAGGGCAATGCCCGTGCTCTGCTCAGGAATGCTCAACAACCAAGGATCTGGGATCAAGGGATCCAGAACCAGCCCAGAACTCACTCAATTTTAGTCTTGCTAAAACCTGGACCCTGCTGGAGCAGCTGCCCCCCCCCCCAGGACCCACTTCACACCAGCTTTTCCCAATGCCCATTCCCAGGAGGGAGCCTCAATTCCCATCCATTTTCCAGCCTGATGAGCCCCCTGGCATCTCTCCACGTGGGAAAGAGCTGATCCTGTGCAGGACAGTGGTGCCTCCAGTGAAAGCTGAAACGTGAGGAGTCATCTCAGACGTTGGGAAAAAGGAGTGGAGAGGTTTTGGCAGGATGGAGCTCCCTGTTAGTGAACTGTCCGTTCCTTCTGCCGCTGGTAATCTGGGAGAGAGGGACAAGGAGAGGATGGCCAGGGGGAATTACCCAAAATGTTCAGGAAAACTCACATTCCCAAGTGGAGGCAGCATTTGAGACCCTCTGGCTTTAAAAGTGCACCCCCCTCCAGGCATTTCAAGTGATTTTAGGGCATTTAGAACAAAATTATTTGTTTGAAACCCCCTCTTCCCCTACTTGTTTTTTTTTCCTTCTTAGTGGCCATTTCAATTTTATGAAGGATCTCTGTTTGGCTTGACTTCTCCCTTTTTTTAATCCCTTAAATCCTGGAACTTTACGGGTGCAGAAGCAGGAACTGGGAGTTAACCTGGTCCTTCCCTCCACTCACAATTCACTCATCCTTAGGGAGGGATATCCACCACTGGCACTGGTGCCAGAGCTCCTTCCCATGTTATTCAAGGATAATTAGCTAATTCCCCAGCTCTAAATTAACTTTTCCATTCCCCAGCCATCCCACCTGCCTGGCTCTCTGGGTTTTCCTACGTGGGCAGATGAAGCCAGGCCTCATTATCCTGACGTGGTGCCTGATCCCAGTGCAAGTCAGTGACCCTGGGCTGCTAAACTCGGGTGGAATTAGCTGAGATTTATGGAAATCCGCTTCCCAAGGAGCATTCCAGGAGTGGGCACCTACTGTAGGGGAAGTACCGGACGCGCATCGTGATCTCCCGCGCCGTCTTCAGGATCTCCACAGCCTGGGGAACAATGGAAGAGCAGCCCGTGGGCTCCATGCCGGGCTGAGAGGCTGGAAGGAGGTGGATTCCCCATCCCAGCGCTCACCTTGCTGTGCTCAATGTCCTGGAAATCCACGTCGTTCACCGAGAGCACCTGGTCCCCCTCCTGCAGCCCGGCCCTGTGAGCATCCGAGTCGGGAATCACCTGGGAAGGGAGAGCAGGGATGGCTCCCACAGCTGCCCTCCCACACGGCCCCGGGGAGCAATTCCAGGGGCTGGGGAGGGATCAGGAAGAGCTGCAGGATGTTCTGATGGCTCCGTGGCAAATCCCAGCCCTGAGNCGGGGGGGGGGGGGGGGGGTGTGAGGGAGCCAGGGCCTCCCCGCACACCGGGCCGGCTCAGCTGCTCCCAGGGGCACGGGCAGGATCCGGGGGAATGGCACAAGGACGGACACACCTTGGAGATGAAGATTCCCAGCTGCGAGGCTTTTCCTCCGCGGATGTTGAAGCCCAGCTGTGGGAGAAACCAGCAGGGAAATGCGCTCACCAGGACCCTTCCCTTGGCCCGGTTCTCTTCACATTCCCGCGGGACTCTTCTCCCTGTCCAGGACCGTTCCGATTCCCCAGGCCCCTGCTTTGTCTCCCGGATGGATCCAAGCTTAGGCAGCACCACCCTCCCTCTCTCCTAATTCCTGCCCCCGGGAGCATCCGAGGGCTCCCCGCTCCCATCCTCCAGCAGCTCCC
>VZTR01013404.1:3639-18913 GCA_013400775.1 Chaetops frenatus | reverse complement strand
CGCGCCGCGATTGGCTGCGGCCCCGCCCCTCGGTGACGAACGGCCCCGCCATTGGCTGCGGCTCCGCCCCGCCTGACGTAACGCTCGGCGATTGGCCGCGGCGGCGCGCGGCCCGGTTTGAACGGCGGCCGTTGCGGCGCCGCCATTGGAACGGGCAGAGGCGGTTCCAGGTCAGTCCCGCGGCCGCCCCGCGACACCGGGCAGGGCCAGGCCGGGCCCTCTGCACCCCCCGCTCCAGCCCCACACCCGGCCCGGGGCTCCCGCTCCATCCCCGAGCCCCGCCGGGGCCGCTTCACCCCCGCTCCGTCCCACACCCCGGGCAGGGCAGTGCCGCCGGCCCCGCGTCCCGGCCCGCCCGCCTCACCGCTCATGTCCCGCAGGCCGGCGATGGTGCGGGAGGACGACAAGGGCATCCCGGTGCGCGTGGCGCTGCGCTGCCGGCCGCTGGTGCCCAAGGAGGTCAGCGAGGGCTGCCAGACGTGCCTGTCCTTCGTGCCCGGGGAGCCGCAGGTGAGGCTCGGGGCGGGGGGGAGCAGCTCCCGGGGCTCCCGCAGCCCCGGCGCCCTTCCCAGCGCTGCCCCGGCCCTCTCCTCCGCAGGTCGTGGTGGGCAGTGACAAGGCCTTCACCTACGACTACGTGTTCGACCCGTCCGTGGAGCAGGAGGAGGTTTTCAACACAGCGGTGTCGCCGCTGGTCCGAGGCATCTTCAAAGGTTTGTCCCGGATCTCGCCCGTTTGGAACCTGTTCCTCTCCTCAGAACGAGGGGGGAGGGGGGTGCGATCTCTGGGGCTGCCTGTTGAAGGCAGTTTTCATGGAATAGTTTGGATTTGAAGGGACCTTAAAGATCACCCACGGGCAGGGACACCTTCCACTATCCCAGGGTGCTCCAAGCCCCGTCCAACCTGGCCTTGGGCACTGCCAGGGATCCAGGGGCAGCCACAGCTTCTCCCCACTCTCACAGGGCAGAATTCCTTCCCAATGTTCCTCTGGCAGTGGGAAGCCAATCCCCCTTGTCCTGTTACTCCAGGCCTTTATAAAAAGTCTTTCCATCTTCAAGACGTAACACAATGAACTGATAAACATCCTGTTCCAGGAGGCTGCAGTGGAGCTGGGATGGCAGAGGACTTGGCCTGTGCTTCTCTTTAGCTCTGTTAAAACATCCAGTCTTAAAGAAGCGCTGGAGTACTCATTTTTTCTTTTACAGACTTTTTATTGACTTTTTTTTTATTTTTATTTCCCCCTCAGTATCCCTGACTGTGATCTATGCTTAAAGCTGGTTTAAACTGCTGATTTTTCTGGAAGGGGTGGTTTTCAAAAAACCGCAGCTTTCTGTCCCCACGTGACTCATGTTGGGTGCCCTTTGTTCTCCCAGGATACAATGCCACTGTCTTGGCCTACGGACAGACGGGATCTGGGAAAACCTACTCCATGGGGGGCACCTACATTGCCAACCAGGAGTACGAGCCCAGCGTGGGGGTCATCCCCAGGGTCATCAAGCTGCTCTTTGAGGAGAAACAGCAAAGGCAGGATTGGGACTTCGTCCTCAAAGTTTCTTATCTAGAGGTAAAAGTTTGGTGGTTTTTTTTTTTTTATCAAGTGATGAGTAAAGGGAGCTTTGAGGCTCCTTCCTTCAGGTAATAGATATTCATTAGATCAAGCCCTAAGATTCCAGGGGGTTTTGTCAGGAGCAGGATTCTGGTCCGAGGTGTTTTTCCCTAAAGGGGAGATAAGTAAAATGTGATGCCAAATTAACCCTAATTTCAGCATCACTGCCCATTTCTTTGGCTGGTGACTCTGAGCTGCTCCTTTGCTGCTTCCAGATCTACAACGAGGACATCCTGGACCTGCTGTGCCCCTCCCGAGAGCGCTCCCAGATCAGCATCCGGGAGGATCCCAAGGAAGGCATCAAGGTCTGCCCTGCTGGCTGTGGGAGCAGCAGGGGGTGGCAGGGCTGGGGACTGAAGGGGTTTCTGTGGAGTGGGACAGGGCTCATCCATGTGTTGGGAGCGGCACAGGGAGATCCAGGGGGATGGATCCTCAAGGAAAGCACAACTTGCCAAGCAGCACAGCCAGTCCCTTTGTGTCCCTGGGAGCTGCCTCTCCACCACTTTATCCACACAAATCCCCTCCCCATCTTGCCAGTTTTCCCTTTCCTGTGACTAGCACCGCTCTCAGCTCCCAGTTTAGCCCTGGATATCCATGGATTTGTCCCTGGAACCCTGAGGAGCTGTGTCTCTATCCCAGAGCCCAGCTCTGGAGCAGGCAGAGGAACTCGGGGAGTGTTCAGGAATAGGTGATGTGATTCCATGTTCCTGAAGTGAAATTCAGAACCAGTTTTTTCTGAGAGTTTCCATTCCAGGCCCCTGGGTGGGGGTGACAGTGATTCTTGGGAATGGGCTGGCACAGTCTGAGGTGGAGGGAGATCTTTCTGATCCCAGGTGGGACGAAGAGGAAGCAGAGGATGAACCATGTTTCCTTCCTGCCTACAGATTGTGGGGTTGACAGAAAGAAGTGTCACCTGTGCCCGAGAGACTGTGTCCTGCCTGGAGCAGGGGAACAACTCCAGAACTGTGGGGTCCACAGCCATGAATTCCCAGTCCTCCAGATCCCATGCCATCTTCACCATCTGCATTGATCAGAAGAAGAAAAATGACAAGTGAGTGTCATGGTGCAGCTGATGAGTTACTTTCCCAAAGTTTCCTGGTCCCTGAGCTGTGCTTCTTCTCCATTCAGTTCAGTTTTTGGCTTTCTGAATTTTCAGCTCTTGGGCTGCTCCTTTTCCAATTGGAAGTTTACCAGGGAGAGTAAGACAGTTTCTTCCTGCTCTAGGAATTGCAGTTTTCACTGCAAGCTGCACCTGGTGGATCTTGCTGGCTCTGAGAGACAGAAGAAGACCAAGGCTGAGGGAGACAGACTCAAAGAAGGTTGGTGGGCTGGGACTGGTGGAGTTTGAGTTTCTTCTCACTTGGGAGTTAATAAAAGGACAGAGCACTTCTTTAACCCTGTAATCTGCTTTTTTTTAACCTTGTTGAAGTTTTAATGAGGGCAGGAATGAGGAGTTTGGAGCTCTTGAGGTGTCTCTGCTCACTGTGAGCTTTGTCTGCAGGAATCAACATCAACAGAGGCCTCCTGTCCTTGGGGAATGTCATCAGTGCTCTGGGAGATGAGAATAAAAAGGGGGGGTTTGTACCCTACAGAGACTCCAAGCTGACCAGGCTGCTGCAAGGTGAGAGAAGATGATGACAAAGCCTAAATTTTAAATTTGCAGGTGCTTTTTAAATAACAAAGCAGGAGAAAACTTCCCAGCTCAGAGCTGCTGCTGCAAAGGGAGTAATTTATTTAATTCCTCACTGCAGCCAGACCTTTCCTGAACTCTTATTTTAGGTTGCAAATGCAGTGAGGTAAACTCAAAACGAGTCCTGCTCTGCTGCATTTTGTGTGACAGGAGGAAATAAGACAAATTCAGGGCATATTTTTAGTGGGGAGAAGGAAGAGAAGTCTGGGAGCAGAGATCTATTATTGTCCCTTAATTATAGCAACTCCCTGGGTGATGTCAGAGCCAGAATGAAGCTCCAGCTGTCTGTGCCTTCCCTGGGATTTGTTTTCTTGGTCTGGGTATCTGGTCTTTATTTTTCAATAGCTGGGATTTGTCTTTTAATGCATTTTATTTAAGTTACCCTTTAATTTGGGCACAGCTTTAGTAAGAAAATTGCTGGGTTTTTTATGGTAATTACATAATTTGGTGCAAAAACTCTTCAGTATTTTCCATGTCTGAAAGTACCTCATTAAAAACTTGAATTGGGCTGAATGTGGGGCCCTTTTTTTTTTTCCTGATCAGTAGCTTTAGGAGCCAGTTTGTATAAAACCAAAGGATGAAATTCCATGCAGTTTTGTGAGCTGTTCTTACCCAATAATTCCTTAAACTGGAGAAAATTCTGGATACTCATGGAGTTCTTGTTATTGGAGGAGAGAAGGGAGGGGCAAACCTGAAAGAACCAGGCCAGAAATGGCAACAAGGAATTATTTATTAGGGCAACAACTGTGGCTTCTGGGGTGAAATATTTGGTTTCAAAGCCTGACTTTGGCTTTCAAAAACCCACTTTAATACAGAACTGAGTGGGCAGAGGAGAAAGCCAATGAGTAACACCAAAACCCAGCTGTTTAATCTGCATTTTGGAGGTGGATTGGAACCCTTGGAAGATGACATTTCACTGCCCTTGTTACTCTGACAGCTTTGACATTGTTTCATTTTGTCCCCAGACTCTCTGGGTGGGAACAGCCACACGCTGATGATCGCCTGTGTGAGCCCAGCAGATTCCAACCTGGAGGAGACCCTGAACACTCTGCGTTACGCTGACAGGGCCAGGAGGATCAAAAACAAACCCATCATCAACGTGGACCCCCAGGCAGCTGAGCTGCACCAGCTGAAGCAGCAGGTACTGGGGGTTTCTCACTGTCAAGTCCAACAACACAAAATAAACTCTAATGTATTTATTCATCAAGGCAAAGAGAGATTTTATTAAGAATTCACACTCCAATATATAACACAGATCGTGGAAAACAAAACCCCATTGGGTAAAAGATATAAACAATTATCTCAACCAATTAGAAAGACTCTCACATACAGCCTGGCAGGTGCAAGGTGCTATCTTATTGTTTAACATTCTTTGTGCATGTTGGTGTTAAGCTGGTCTTGAAAACAGAGAGTTGTTTTAGATTCACTGCCTGAGAACTTCTCACAAACACTGTTTCATGGTTTTCACAGATTTTCTCTGTTCCAAGCCTGTTTCTGCCATGACAGGGGTTCCCTCCTGTTCTGAGCTCAGCAAACCCCAAGGGAAGGCACAACCTCACTGAATATGCAAAACATCCCTGGTGTGCATTGCTCTGTCTCTGGAGGTGGCTGGGAAGGGGATATATGGATATTTCTTGGAATTTTGCTGCAGCCATTGAAAAGTGGTGGTGCTGGCGTGGTTTAAATTTCCCCTCCACCCAACAAATCATTGCCTGGTGGGCTACAGGCAGAATTAGAAATCCAGAGATGGTTTGGTGCCTTCTCCTGCCTGTGCCTAGCACTCCTGGCAGGAGTTTTCCCTGGGGTGATTCCAGAGGGAAATGAAGAACCTTTTATTTGAGGAGTAAATGACTTGGAATACTATAACAGCACCACTCCTTTGCAGAGGCAGTGGTAAAAGGGGGATTATGGAGCAGGTGAGGCAGGAAGACCAAGGATCCATGGAGCTGCTCCATTTACAAGCAATAATTAATCTGTCTTTGTAGGTCCAGCAGCTCCAGGTGTTGCTGCTCCAGGCCCATGGAGGGACCCTGCCCGTGTCTCTCAAGTAAGATTTGTTGTTTCATTTCCCATGGATATGTAATTATCACACTCCAGAGAAGTCTCTGGATCTCCTTAGCTCTGGGAAGTGCTGTGGAGTGAGAGGAGAACAAATTNAAAAAAATTGTTTTTTTTTTTTTTTTTTTTTTTTTTCCCTCTTTTTGTCATCCTTACTTGAATTCCCTGGGATATTTACTTTTGTAGCAAACACCTCAAGATTGCAAAAATCTGGTGCAGGAAGTAAAAGAGGAAGCAGGAAACACCTCCTGAATAAATACTTGTCTCTAACCCATCCATCCCTGTTCTCCTCACCCCTCTGTCCCTAAATGTGGGGCAGCTCCACCTCCATTATCCTTAAAAGCATAAAATCTGGGACTGGGGACTGTGCAGGTGTTGTGTTCTGGGGATGTTCCAGAACCACGTGCATAGAGGTCACAACCTCTGTTTGGAGGTTTTTCCTGCATTCTGGAAGTGTCCAAGGCTTGGACAGAATCTGGAGCAGCCTGGTCTGTGGAAGGGTCCCTGCCCATGGCAGGGGTGGGGCTGGATGAGCTTTAAAATCCTTCCCACACAAATCACTCTGGGCTATTGATTGTAAATTATTTAGAGAATAATAATTATTTTGGAGGTGACTTCAGTGCTGTCCCAGAGCCCTGGCCAGGCCATGCTCACACCCAAACTGCTCCTTGCTGTTGCAGTGATTTGGCCCCCTCAGAGAGCCTCCAGTCCTTGATGGAGAAGAACCAATCCCTGCAGGAGGAGAACCAGAAGCTGAGCCAGGGGCTGAGTGAGGCTGCTGGGCAAACAGCACAGATGCTGGAGAGGATCATCCTGGTGAGTCCAGTTATCCCAGGAGAGCTCAGAATTGCTGGGAGTGAATCAACAACAGCTCCTATGTTTATGGCATATTGGGAGTCTCTCTTCAATGTTCCTTTCACATTGATTCTAAATCAGTCAGAACCAAAAGTCTTCTAGAATCTGCTGGCCTTTAGTTTCCTTTGGGGGGAAAAGAGACTTGAATCTTTCAGCTTCTTAACATTTTAAATATTTTATTTTAATATTTTAAATAGCACTTGCACTCTTGTGCTCTCCCTTCCCAATCCTGCTTTTTTTCCTATTGCCTGCAGTGTCTATGCCCAAAAAAATGCTGTTAAATCCAAACTGGTGGCCTGGACCATGAAAGGTCTTTCAGTGCATTGATTTTCCCACTGCCAATTTTTTGCTGCAAATTAATCAGCTGATTCCTGGGTTCCTCTACAATTGCATATGATTCTGATCTCTTTTAGACAGAGCAAGAAAATGAGAAGATGAATGCAAAACTAGAGCAGCTCCAGCACCATGCTGTGTAAGTGTCCCCACACCCTTCTCCTGGGATAATGTCCTTGGGAATTCAATGTTTTCAGTGGGATGAACTGGATCCAATCAGCTGGGGTTTGTTCATCCAGAATTAATTCAGAGGTTGAGTGGGGAAAGTTTTTCCTCCCTGGCACAAACGTGCCATGGGCTTGTTCCCACATTTCCAGGTGCAAGTTGGATCTGCAGAAGCTGGTGGAGACTGTGGAAGATGAGGAATTAAAGGAAAATGTGAAGGTGATCCGGAACCTGCAGCAGGTGCTGGCTGAGCTGCAGGTAAGGCTGAGCCCAGAGCAGGGGGAATTGTGTCAATTTACTCAGGAAATCTGGGATTCCACTCCAAGAGCTTCCCTCAAGGAGCCCAGGAATTAAAAATGTGAAGTGACTCCTGAGATCCACTTCAGAACTGTCCTGTTGTGCTTTTTAATGCTGCAGAAAGGCCACTTGTGCTGCTCCTGGGTGGGGGGTGGAAAGGAGAAGTTTCTGTGCAAAAACCTGATGTTGGAGATTGGCAGGGCTTTACAATCCCTAAATTGGGTGGAGTGTTGTAAACTTGGTGATTTTTATGGACAACATAATTTGCAGGGACCTGAATTTGTTAAATAGAAGCTTCCAGGCTTTTGTCTAACAGAGGAATTTCAGTTCTCCCTCACTGGACATTCTTCTGTTCTCTCCTGGGAGGAGGTGGCTCTCAGTGCTGGAGTTCAGGGAAAATTTCAAGGAATGGCTTTTCCAACTAGACAAGGAGGAGTTTCCTCACATTCCTAGAGGAGGAGGACGATGGTCTCCTCTTTCCAGAGAGATTCTGGCCAGAGGAGAATCATGTTGTGCTTTGCCATAATGTGCCAACAGACTGTTATTTCCTTAATTTTATTTCATCTTCTCCTTCTCACCCAGATTTTCTTCTCTCTGTCCAACAGAGTGAAAACACTGCCACCACAGAAGCTGCTGCAGAGCTGTCAAACTCTGAACAGAGTTCTCCAGATGTAAGTGAGGGGCTCAGCAGTGCACACCTCACTGGGGCATGGTTTCATCTCCTCATCACTTTTATCTGCTCCCTCCTGTGAATTTTCTAACCCAAATGCTTGATAAATCATCACTCTCGCCTGTGCTGTTTTAAACTCTACGCGTTCAAGGTCAAGAACCTGTTCTTGTTTCTGAATACTTACTTTTTTACATAAAAATGAATTTGAAGTGCTCTCTAGAAACAGAGATGATGCAATTCAAGAGCTCTGGATTGGTTTTACCTCGTGGCTGTGTCTCCTGCAGGAAGCTGAAGAGGGCCAGGAATCCAAGAGAGCCTCCAACGATTTCAGCACCCAACACGCCCTGCGCCAGGCACAGCTCTCCAGGGAGCTGCTGGAGCTCAACAAAGCCCTGACTCTGAAAGAGGCCCTGGCCAAAAAAATGTCTCAGAATGATACTCAGCTGGGGCCCATTCAGTCACTGTACCAGGTAAAGCTGAAATCCTCCTTGTTCAGTTTGTTTTCCCCAGTTCTTGCTCTGGAGGGAAGGGAGATTTGTCCTCAGGAGCCTGTTCTGATTTGGGTGTGTTTATTCCTTAAGCTGAGTCCCTGCTCCCTTGGGCAGGTTTCCCTGCTGTGCTGGGATCTCCCATCTCTGAAGTGATTCAGTCAGGATGTGGCCACAGTGACTCTGTGCCCACCAAAGCTCCAGAGTGTGCTGGACCAGTCCCTGTGACCCTCACACTGCTCTTAGATAAGGTGGTTTAGCAGCCTGCTGTGAAGGAATGAGGTTTTCCAAGGTTTCTCTGTCTTAAAGCTTTGCCTCAGAGTGTCTTTTCAAGGTTTTTATTTGGAGATTTATTCCTCTTGTCCTTTCTAGACCAATATCAAGGATCTGGAACTGGAGGTCAGCAACTTGCAAAAAGAAAAGGAGGAATTGGTTCTTGCTCTGCACATGGCAAAGAAGGACATCAACCAGGCCAAGTAAGAGGGCTCTGCCTGCAGCTCTTGGGTTGTTAACATGTCTGAAAATCCCATGTCTTGCACTTCCATGATCTGTAAAAGCTCTTTATTTGATGTAAAAGTGTCCCTTTAACGTGCCAGGAGCTGCAGAGAGGCCTCCTGTGGGCTTTCAGCAGCAGCAAAGGTGACATTTTTCATGAGTTGCCTCTGGAGCTGGAGAGGATTTGTTGTTGTTTCTCTCCAGGCTGAGCGAGCGGCGCCGGAAGAGGCTGCAGGAGCTGGAAGCACAAATCAGTGAGCTCAAGAAGAAGCTGAATGAGCAATCCAAGCTCCTGAAGCTGAAGGAATCCACAGAACGCACGGTGTCCAAACTGAACCAGGAGATCAGGGTAACCAGCAGCCACTGTGGGCAAAGCAGCTCCCAGGCAGGAATCCCAGGAATCCCTGACAGGAACCCCAGAAATCCCAAGCAGGAATCCACTTTCTGTTTAGTCAGACTGAAAATAGCAGTTTTTGGCAACATTTCTTTGGCTACGTGACCACAATAGGCAGGTGACTACTGAGATTTGGGAGGAAAATAAGTCCAAAGTATCTTCTGGCACTTCTAATTTATTGCCTCAGTCCAATCATTTGACTCCACTTTGATTTCCCTAGATTGTGCCTGTGTTGGTCTTCCCTTTATGCCTAAAAAAAAAAAAAAAAAAAAAAAAAAAATCCCTGTTTTTTAGCACTTGGAGAGTGTCCTGAGAGGGAGCACACTAAGATTTCCCACCTGCCACTCCCCACACCTGGCAGGCACAGGGGGAATGGAGGTTGAAGCCCCTTAGGATGTAAATTCTGGCTAATTCTTCCAGCCACTGGTGTTTTGCAGGAAATGAAGCAGCAAAGGGTGCAGCTGATGCGTCAGATGAAGGAAGACACTGAGAAATTCAGGCAGTGGAAGCAGCAGAAGGACAAGGAAGTGATCCAGCTGAAGGAGAAGGTGAGCAAACAAGCCCCTCACACTGTTCCTCCCTCCAAAGGGCTGCTGCAAGGTTTGTTTAACTGGGAAACATCTGAGAAGAGCTGGGAATGCTTTGAAGAGAAGCTTGGCTGCCACTTTTCACCACTTGGATTTGCCTGTGGCTGGAGATCTTCAAGCTCTTGCCACAGCTGTGACTCTGCTCTAAAGCAGAAAGCAAAACCAGTCAATATTTGAAGGATTTAAAGTTGTAGGGTATGGATTCAGCATGGGAGGTTTTTAACCATTTCCAAAGGAATGTTGGATCTGCAGGTTAATAAAATCCAGCTGCTTGAGGTGGCCGAGTGCTATGGACAGCAAACACCTGGAGTTTGGTGTCACAGCAATTCCTGCCCCTCAATGCCTTGGGAGGCTCATGCTGGAATTTTGGGGCTGCAGCCTTTCCTTTGTGGTGGAAATTGTGACTTTTCCAGCTGGTTTTCCTTGCAGGACCGTAAGAGACAATATGAGCTCCTCAAGCTGGAGAGGGATTTCCAGAAACAGGCCAATGTCCTCCGGCGCAAAACAGAGGAGGTGAGGAGCCAACACCTAGAAATTCCCAACCAATCCCTCAAGTCTGCCAAGTGGGGCTGGAGGAAAAGACAGGATGTGCAGAAACCTCTTAAAGGAAGTTTAGAGGCTGGAAAGAAAAGCTTTTCTCTCTCTGCAGAAATCCCCATTTCTGCCTTGTAGCTTTTGAGGCATCCCAGTTAAATTTGCTCCTTAAAGGCCAAAAGACTCTGAGTACCAAAAGTTTCTGAGTCCCAGGTTCCTGTGGCAAATCCATGCAGATACCAGGGTAGGAGGTGGGAAATGAGTTTGGGTGGTGGAGCTACAAAGGGGCAGTTCAAAATCCTTTCAGGATGGCTTTGTAAAAGAAATGCATCTTCAACCCCTCATTTTGGGTGTTTTCTTCTACCTTCGGGCCTAGGAGCAGCTTCTCTTTAAAGGAGGAACAGCAGCAAAGGAAAAAAAAATCAAGGGCAGGAATTCTTGAGTTAAACCAGGATAACCTGAAATTTATTAACCTTGTGCTGTCACTGTCCCAGTGTTTGCCCTGGGCTGGGAATTCCTTGGGTTTCCAGCTGTAGCAGATGATTTGCAGTCCCTGCTCAGCCCCTTGTGGAATCTTTTGCAGGCAGCAGCTGCCAACAAACGCCTCAAGGATGCCCTGCAGAAGCAGAAGGAGGTGGCAGATAAAAGGAAGGAGACCCAAAACCGGGGCATGGAAGGAATTGCTGCACGAGTCAAAGTGGGTGACAGTGTTTCTGCATCCCAGCACTGGGCAAACTGGGATGATGGAGGACCAGGGAATGGCAATGGGATTATTCAGTTTCTCTGAAATGCTTTCACAGAGGTTTCAGTCCTGGAGCTGAGCTCAACCACTGGGTTTTGGGGGTTATTTTTCCAGAGCTGGCTTGCAAATGAAGTTGAGGTTCTTGTCAGCACTGAGGAGGCTCGAAGACACCTGGCAGACCTGCTGGAGGACAGGAAAATCCTGGCAAAGGAGCTTCTTCAGCTGAAAGAGAAGAAAGATGCTGGAGAAAACCCCCCTCCAAAGCTCCGGGTAAGAGGGAAATTCCCCTTTTCCCATCCTACATCTCTGGCTGCTCAGCAATTCTGGATTCATTATTCTCACTCCTACTTGTCCTGTTCCCTCAGAAGGTGGGGATGGATTCCATCCTTGGCTACCTTGCTGGGAGAAAGGGTTTAATGTTCTTGTCCTCTGACGTGTCAGGGACAAGAGGTGCTGAAGGAACTTCATGGAATTAGGAAAAATGTTTTCCCAGAAAGGGCAGTCAGGCTTTGGAACAGGCTGTCCAGGGAAGTGGTGGCATCACCAACCCTGGAAGGGTCCAAGGAAATGTCTTGATGTGGCACCTGGGGACGTGGGTGACCTGTCAGTGTTGGCTGAACGGTTGGACTCGATGCTCTGGGAGAGCTTTTCCAACCTCAATAATTCTGAGGGATGAGTGGATCCACACCCCTTAGCAAAACCTTTTTGGGAAGGAGCAGCAGGATTGAAGCCATGGGGAGATGCCTGGAGGCTTTTGCAGCTGGAAGATCTGTAAATATCTGTGTGCTTTGCTGTCCCCTGTTCCTGGCCTGGCTCCGTGCTGTGCTTGCAGAGGCGCACGTACTGCCTGGCCGACCTGCAGGCTCCGGACACGGATCTCTCCATCTCCAAGCAGATTGAGAGCCTGCAAACAGAGATGGAGCTCAGGTGAGGCACTGTCACAAAGCTCATCCACACAGCCTCACCTCTGGCTTTTCCCTCTTTTCCCTCTCCAGCTCTCTGTGAGGTGGAAGAGGATGTAAAACACACAGATTGACGCTGGAAGTGATGAGGGAAAGGTGTGGGTCTTCCTGGTTGGAGTTTTTCTAAAAAGTGGGGAAAATACTCAGGCACTTTAGATGGGGGTTTTTTTGAGCTGTTAGTGAGCACCTGTGCGGGAAAAACCTCCACTTTTATTTGGGAATGTGGAATGGAGGCAAAACTTCCCAGGGGAGCAGTGCAGGCTGCAGGTGCTGCACTGAGCAACAAAAGTCTCAATTTAAATTATTTTACTGAATATTCTGGGAACAGTAACATTAGCCCAGACACCAGACCTTCTGTTTTCTGCTCTGTTGTAACCCCAAATCCGTGGATTCTTCCCCAGGAGTGCCCAGATAGCAGATCTGCAGCAGAAACTCCTGGATGCAGACAATGGAGATCGGACCAAGCAGCGCTGGGACAGCATTGCCACCATCCTGGAGGCCAAATGTGGTCTGAAGTATCTCCTGGGAGAGGTAAACCCTGGATTTTCCTCTTTCCTCCCTAAAAACAAAGGCTGCTTGGCCACAAATAAAAGGAAGTGACCAAAGGAATTTGAGTGGAGTCCTCTTGTAGTGGATGAGGTTTATTCCCTTCTTAAGTTTGGGTTAAAGTAATCTCTGCTGGGGAGTGAAATCTGAAAAAGAGGGAAGTGGAATAGATGAGGGTCTGGAGATACCAGCTAAAGGCTTGCATGGGAAAGGGCAAATTTCAAAAGTGGAAGAAAAAGTATCTAAAACACTTCCTGAAGAAGCAGGGAAGCAAGGGCAGTGCTGGCTGAGGTCAGGGGAAGCAGTGGAATTATTGTTGAAATGGGAAAAACTTGGACAAGACTGGTGTTAGGGGAGAGGAGGAATTGGGGTAATGGGGGATCAGGGGAAGAGCAGCTGAAGGACAGAATTACCTGTTGCTCCCTGAAAGGAAAAGGGTGAAAAGGAAAATACTCTGAGTGCTGCAGGAAGGGAGGTGAATTCAGAACTGTGAACAAGACCCTCAGCTCCCTGGTTTGCACTTCCAAAGTGCCTGGCTCTGAATCTGCCCTGCTCTCCTTGGTGCTGAGGGCTGGTCCAGTTCCTGGGGTGGCTGGAAGTTACAGGGATGCTTCCCCTCCAGACTGCAGCACCTGTCCCAGCAGGGAATCCCTGTCCCAAGCCATCCTTGCTCTTGTTTTCCAGCTGGTCTCTTCCAAGGTGCAGGAGAGCAAACTGCAGAGCAACCTGCAGCAGAGCCAGGCCAGCTGTTCTGATGTGCAGAAGATGCTGGTGGAAGAGAGAAACCACACAGCAGAGCTGGAGGCAGAGTTCCAGAATCAGATTTTGGTGCAGGAACAGCAACACCAGGAAAAGGTGAATCACAGCTCTTGGAAATCTTGGAGTCTGGGGCTGACCTCTGGGTCTGCTCAGAGAGAAGGGCAAAGGGGCATGTGCTGAAATGAGGCTGGTGCTGAACATCAACTCACATTTTGCTGGATTTTTGCAGATGGTTCATTAAAAGCCAAAGAAATCTCTGCATTTATCCTGTGCAAATTGGTTTATTCAGTAACCTCCCTCCTGCTTTAAGTGAGGAGGTTACACCTGAGCACAAGATCATTTTTCAAGTAGATTGGGGTGGAATTGTGCTGGAAGCAGCAGGAAATTTCCCTGAACCTGGACTTTGAAGCCAAGTGCTCCTTTTGGGAATTCACCTGTTTATTCCAACTTGCTTTTAGGTTCTGTACCTGCTCAGGCAGTTCCAGCAGAAAGAAGCAGCAGAGAAGAGATTGGAAGATTCCCTGAACGAGCAGGAGAAACAACTGCAGGAGCGACTCCGGTTCCAGGTGCAGTGGCTGGGGAGGGTGGGATCCTTTGGGATACCTGGAATTAGGAGAAGGATTCTGTGTTCCCTTTGCAGAAGCCTGCATGGGGTGGTTGCTGTGCAGGCTGGAGTAACCCTGGGGGATTTTCTCTTTCTTTATCTCCAATGAAATAAATCTCCTTTTGTCCTGCAAATAGGAAGAAGAGCTGGAAAAAATGAGGGAGATCTGTGAAAAGAACCAGGAACTTCTCCGGGAAAATGACACTCTGAAACAGGTAGAGCCTTGTACAGACACCAGAGCCCTGTGGCAGTTGAGTTTAATGGATTTTGCAGAGCTAATTCTTGTCTCTTTTGACAGAAACTGCTGCTCCTCCAAGTTGCCAGTGGCCAGAAGCTCCGACAAATCCAGCAAAGGCTACCTGAGTCTCCAGACTCTTCTTTTGATTATGTTCCACCCAAAGTAAGAGGCTGCACAGCTGGTATTGCACCCGAATTCTTTGCCAAAGTTAATCTTGGCTGTTGATAATTTGGTTTGGCACTTGTTCTGTTCATTGAAGTGGCCCCTTCAGTCCTTTCCAGAAGACTCCAATACCTTGCATTGGTTTTTTGATTAAAAAAAAAAAAAAAGGCAAACAAACTCCCAAACCTGTTTCCTCATTGTAGTTCTAACTCTGTATCCTTCACAATCCAGGTCGTTTTTCTGTAGCATTCCCAGTCTTTTAATTATGGAGCAAAGCACGTGTGTCACAGTAAACTTTGCTGCTTTGCAAAGAGCCAAATCTTGGTGCTGGGAGGAAGAAATGATTTAAAGTTATTTGGACAGGAGTGACACTTTTTTGTCACATGATGTGACAACAACTCAGACTTCCAAGGATCTGTCATTAACAATTTAAATTGGTTGAATTTTCAATCCTTCCAATTGGATCTTTTTTTTTTCCACTCCCTGAGCCCACAACCCTCTTGGCTGTGAGAGACTCTGAAAACCTTCATAAAACCTTAATAAAATGTAATAATTATTAATAAAAGATAACTGTGTGATTTTTTTTGGTGGCCTAACCCCTCCCTGTGTTGCAGCCCAAGACCCGCCGGCAGACGACGGCCAAGCCACGGGCACCCAGCCCCGAGGTGGATTTGGAGGAGCTGCTCTCTGACTCAGGGGAACTGGATGATTCTGACTGGCTTCCTGGGAAAGCAGGCAGGGGAGGAAGGAAAAACCTCACAGGGGTAAGATCCAGCTGCCCTGATCCAGTGTCTGGTAGGGAATCACTTGCTGTGTCCAAGGATTGGGTATGGAGCAGGGAGGTGTGTGGTGTCTCCACTGTTCTCAAAGTGGCAGGAATGGGTTATTTGGCTGCCTTGGGATATTTGGGACCTTCCTACAGACACAGCAAAGGCTGGCTGCAGTCAGCAACACCTTCCTGGAAAGGTTTGCCCTGTCCAAGTCACCTTCTCCCGTGAGACACCTGTTCTGTCCTGCTGCCTGTGTCTGAGCTGGCCTCTGCTTCAGGAACAGCCCCAACAGCTGACAGAGCCCTCCAGGGAGCTAATT
>VZTR01013402.1:12278-35496 GCA_013400775.1 Chaetops frenatus | reverse complement strand
GTCCCGTCCCGTCCTTGACAGCATCTCTGGTTAGGTCTGCTCCTCCCCTCCCAAAATAAAGCTGTTCACACTCATCCTGACCTCCATGCACCTGTCCAGAACTAGGCACCTGTGCATCCAACTTTTTGTTTCTCACACCATCTGGCTGCTTAAAATGCCTCTGTCCCGGGGACAAAATTCAATGTACAATGCACTCCCAAGGGGCAGCTATTGTAAAATTCTGCAGGAGTAAACAAAATCCAGAGAGTCTAAGACAGCAAGCAAAAAAGAACTAGGTGTGTTGACTGATTTAAATGGATGATCTTGGCTTCTCCATTTGCACACATTTTCACTTTTCTAAATTTCTTGCCTCTACCTCAGATTTTTTCTTGCCTCTACCTCAGATGTTTTGCTATATTTAGCTTGATAACTAACTGCATTTCCAGTAGCCTTGCAAAGCATTTTGAGTTAAATGAATATGGAAGATCCTACCAGAAATAGTATGATGTGATTTTGTGTTACACATAGGCATTTGCCCTCCTGGGGTGGAAGAGCTTAAAACATACATGTGCCTGGTGGTTTTTAGAGTGCTGCTCAAGTGCTAATTACATGTGTGAGCTAAGTACTTCCCTTAGCTTTAAAGAGGGGGGAAAGATGAGGCTGATGGAGGAAGAGACTTGCTAAAAAATTCAGCAGAGAGTCCATGGCAGAGCAGAGGTTGAAAACACGGACACTGATATGTGTTAAGTCTGATAAATCAAAGCTCTCAGCAGCACTACATACCTGCCCTGGCTCACATGATTAGAGATCTTGCACCCACCTTTTCCAGTGCACGCTGAGCCCTTGACTCCCTAAAATCAAGTGCTTCTCCATGGGTAATAAAAAACTAATGTGCTCCAAACCATTAGCCATCACTGGAAAAGCAGGGAAGGGATGGCTCTGGGGTGTTCTGTTACAGGTGGGCAGTGGTACCTGACATCTGCTGTGCTGGTCAACTGCAGCCAGAGATGTGCTGTGTGCTGGAACACACCTCTGTGAATTGACTCACTGAGGCAGCTGGAGCTGTAGCTCCATAAATTAGGACTTCTGCAAAATGCTGGGTAAGGGCATAAATCAGTGGGTCACTCCAGCACCAGAGATGTCTTTAAAATGGATCCATTTTCTCCAGGGTTAAATCTTCGCAATCAGAGGCAGCCATTTGGAGCCTGGCTTTGTCATACAAGACTAATTGACAAACCTCTGTGCTCTAATATTATCCCTGTCACCCCACTGAAAGGCAATAGTAATGCCGGCTTCTATAAATCAGCCAGATCTTAAAAAGGGGAGTTAAATGAGCATCACATTATAAACCACAAAGCACATTCATCACTCTGCTACAAACCATAAATATGACAAGTACATCCATCAATTCAGCACCTTTCTTTCAGGTCTGACTACACGGACGTTAGTGACTTAATGGCTCCAGAAAGCTTTCCCTTCCTAAACACACCGTGCAGCCTGGTCTTTCATTTACTGCAGTTACCAGAAGTGGAGCTCAACCATCTGCAGTCGTGTTGCTGTGCTGGGAGCCCCTGCAAGGGAAAAATCCACCTCTTTGGAGGCTGCACCTAGCATGACCCCCTTAGAAATAGTAACTCATGCTACTACACTGCTGGTGCCTTGACTGTACAAACTGGGCAACAGAAGGATGCCAGTCTGCTATAGCCATGGAGCTACACAAACTAGAGAACAGTTCAATGGAAAAAGGATAAAAAGATCTAGAGATAAGTTTTCAATGATTTGCTGTCAGACTCTAAAGATTTATTGAGTGGGTACTCTGGGTCTCCTGTAATACCATGTTTTCATTAAAACAGCTTGGTGGACGGGCTAGGGAATTAATAAATCTGCAGCTGAGGGTGAGCTGGAAAGGGCTCTACACACGTCTGAAAGGCAGGATTTGAAATGCCTCATGGAAAAAGTGACCCTGAAAAACGGTTTATGGTTCAAGGAAGAACACCACCAGTTGGAAGACTGCTGGGTCCTCTTTTGGACATGCTATCACAACACTTCAAGACATTTCTGAGAGAATTGGTGACATACAGATAGAGAGCATAGATGGTGGAAAATATGCTGAGGGGGGAAAGAGTGAAAGAACTGGGCTTAACTGAGAGGAGAGATGACTGAAGACAGAAGTGACAATGGTTTCCAAAACCACAAAAAGCCATAGTAAGGAGAAGAGAATATATTTTATTTTCCCTGCCTGCTTTTGTGAGGGTAAGGAATAATGGCCTTACATTGTAGAAAGAGAAATTTTGGTTTGGCATGAGGACGAAATTTCCTGACAGCAATGGCAGAAAAAGCAGTGGAGAAAGTTGCCTGAAAAGGCAGCGACATCTCCATCGTGGGAGGCTTTTAAGAGCTGACTAGGCAAACAGCAGATGGTGCCTTGTGGAATTGGGGTGGACAAGATGTTGTTTGAGCCCTTCCATCCCTGTTTTTTTATAATTCTGCATTTGGCTAGCACCAGGGCTGTTAATCCTGTTTGTCCTACAGGATATAACAATCCATGCTCTGCCTGCCCAGTTTGCCATGTGCAGTTAGATTTTGGAGGAAGCAGAAGTAGCAGTTTCCCACGTGCATCTTTCCTACCTCCTACTGAGGAACGGGTCCAGACGAGTTGTCGCATCTTCCTTCATTTCCCTTGATCCTTTGGGGAGAACAGCAGTGGAGCCCAGCTTCTCTGAGGAGAGCAGATGGACTTCAGAAGCAAAACCTCATGGAGGCACTGCCACCAGAGTGCTGTGCACCCCCAGAAACAGCTTTTAGAAGTCGAATCCCAGGCACTGCTTTTGGGCAGAGCAGCTGACAACATAAAGACTGGCTGCAAGGTGTCTGATCCTCCAAGCAGAGTAAAGCTAACAAACACTATTCTATGCCCAGTGTACAAAGACCCTGCCATACCTAGATACTGGGGGAAGGGATTGGTGGTTTGGGATGTGTGGAAGTATAACTAGAAGAGTTTTGGGAGAAAATTTCAGGATTTCATATCCCTTACTTGCTGCCTGTGCTTGTGAGGGTCTGTGCCTGATGCTGTGAGGCTGACAATGCTCTTCCAGATCATCAGGCCTGAGATCCTATGACACTGGTGCTGAGCCCCTGCTCCCCTCCTCTGGCCTGAAGAGGATATTGCTGCCTTTTGGTCAGAGCAGCCCCGTCCCACTGCATCCAGCCTCTGTGCCACAGAGCACCAGTGCAGCTGTAACTCCCCACAACGGGGTGAACTGGCAAAGCCAGCAGAACAGCACCTTCATGGGCCTGGTTGGGAAGGGGAGGAGAGTGGGTCAACCCTGTCTGCCTAGATCCCATACCCTGCAGCAAATGGGACATTTCAGTGGGTCTTTTCCCACCTCACCCATAAAGTATCTTTTGTAGTCACCAGACAATTTGTCAGCCTGAAAAAAACCAACCCGAAACAGAAAGCAGGAGCTTTGTTTCCTTTCCTCCCTCCCCTTCCCCCCAAAACTGCTGCCACAGACAGATGCCTGGAGAAAAATAAGAACAGGGCAAGCGTATGTGCTGCTCCTTCTAATAAACATCACTTGTTAAATAATTTAGGTCAAGTCAATACACAGAAATCACAGCAACAGAATTAAGTGGGTGCTGAGAAAGCTGTATTTTTATTCTGTTTTGTTCAATGTTGCACCTGAAGCCCTGGTAAATTTGTTAGTGCAAACCCCAGGTGGTGATCCCTACCCAGGCTGTGGGCAGTGCTGCAGGTAAGGAGTTGGTGACCACGTGAAGTGGGGCTGCTTCCAGGGGCAGATAGGACCTCACTCTGGGCAGAGAGGGTCTGGGTGAGTCTGGAACCTGTGAGAAGGGTGCTGTTAGTATGTTTCTTGACCTGATGAGCTCGCTCACATGCTGTCCCATTAACCTGCCTGAAGACTTTTAGCTATGAAGGCACTTCTGGTGCATGTGTTTTACTTGCATGTGTGCAGCTTTAGAACAGGTTAATTCATGTGCAGACTCTGAACTACCCAGAGATTCAGGGCTAGTAGGCTTCCCTAATTAGATCTTTGTCTCTTTTTAAAACAAATCGTGCCAAAGATACACTCAGCATGTTAAGACAAACACCCTGGATGCTGAAAACATAAAATAGATTTCTCTCCATGCTTAAGCCCAACCTTTCATGCAAGTTCATTATGGTGCACTTACCATGATCCCCTTTTTTTTCCAGATGCCTCTGTGCACCATTTCTCATGACTAAGTTTAGTGACCACCTGCTAGTATGCTATGTAGGAAAATATAGGTGGTAAAAGTTGATAATCAAGTGGTTTTAATAGGCCAAATTTGAGCAGAAGCAACTGGGCACAGCAAATTCTGCTGCTTGAACTCCTCTCCTGCAACATTTCCAGTCTGTGATGTACAGCACAGAGGTGCAAATCTCCTATCAGCTCCATGCAGGCTTTTTAGCAATAGAGAGGGATGGGAAATTTAAATAAGGATGTTGTGGGAAGATATAGATGAAATGCCTATGAGGATTTGGAAAAAGAAGTGTTGTGCAGCTGCTGTTCTTTCCTATGACCAGGAGAAGCATGTTGCATCAGGTAGTACTTAAGGAGGAAGAAAGAGAATAAATTATTCTCAGAGGTGTAACACTCTGCATCAGGCTCAGTCTGAAAACCTTGGCTCAAAACAAATCTGAACACAAAGCAAATTTAACCTCTAGAGCCAAACTTTATGGCTAGCACACTGGTCTTGAGGAAATAATGACACCAAAGCATATTATTTTCCTTTTAAATAAGGTCCAAATAATTACAGGGGTCTGTCTTTTAGAAAAAAAATGAACAACCTTAGCATATCTTAATTAGCTTCCCTCTTCGCAAAGGAAAAAAATTAAATGAGGTGGTATACTTCTTAATTCACCATGCCAGAAAAGACCATCTTTGAATGCCAGAGCTGTTATAGATGTGTCACTTTTTAACATAACTGAGCCTGGCTTAACATGTTTTGACAGGATATCATAACCTGGTGTGGCATGTTAAGAAGAAAAAATCATCCTTTTGGACTGGGCATTAGATCAAATACTATTGACATAGAAGACGTACTGGGGTAAGAGAAGAAACCCTTACAAGTGGATTGTAGGAATGAGATGTAGCTTTTTGTCAGGTGGTGTAATTTGGTGGTCCCAAAGGTCAATGACATGTTTTTCAGTAGTGCTGAAACTCCTGTCTGTATTCAGTCACTGCTGTCCCTGAAGTGTGACAGTTGAGATCCTTGAATAATTAAACTAGATATCATCTAGCCACTTTTGAAACTCCACTCAATGATTTCTCTTTGTTGCTGCAATAGGTATTTTGCAGCAGTTACGAGATGATCAGGTTTTTGGATGGCCACAAAGTTGTGGAATTAACAGTGATGCCAGAGGTCTCAACTGACTTCAGCCATCCAAAGACTGTACATATTATGAGTATTTAGCAGTTGATTTTTTCCAGCAGGATGTCAAATAGGCAAGGTCCTCTATCTTCAGCTGGGTTCTCTATCTTCCAGCTGGGCTGGAAACATTTTTAGGATCTTTGTTGTACCCTTAAGGAAAATAGAAGCATGAGTTCTTCGGCCTTCTATGGTCCAAATCTTTGATCTACTGAGAGGCCTTCATCATTTCACCTTCATCATGATCCTGTGAAATAGGCTATCCCCAGTTTACAGCTGGGGTGTGGTGTGGCAAGGCCGAGGTTCCCTGGGAAGCCAGTGGTGGGATTTGGAGGCGAGGAGACATTCTCACATCCCACACGATGCAGATAAAGGCCCATTAGTCATTAACTGGAGCTTATCACAGCAGATGGCACTCCTCCACCTTCTTCACCAGGAGGCTGCTGCAAAGCCAGCGGTGACACTGGGAAGGCTCCCACTCATGCAATGGGCTCTTGGCCAGTTCTCTGTGCTCCGCCGCCAAACGTTTGGATTTTCTCACAGTGCGCGATTTCCTCTCTCTTCACTTACCCCCATCAAGGGCTTGGCTGAATGCAGCAATAAGGAAGCAAGGAGGGTCAAGTTTATAAATGACTGTGGGAAGTTTGGTTTCCATGGCTGCCAGCAATTACTGTGCAGACTCAGATGAGTGGAGATTACAGCCCTGGGCTGCTATTTTGTGCGCTGGCAAGACACAATAACAAATGACAAACTTAATTCACCGCTGCAGCAGGGAGGAGGCACCTCACTCTGTGAACCTGGGGCTTATCTTACAGGAGAAGCAGCTCTAAGTGGATTTCTCCTTCTTTTTCTGGCTGTGCTGATGCCAGCTAATGCATATTCTTCAGTCAGTAGCATCATTTCACCTCAGAGACCTTAAGTCTATTAGTCAGCCACCCTTTCTGTTTCTGGACCTGGGAGACGTTAAGCAAATAAGAAAATTTAGCCCCCAGAGTGGACTTAGAGGTCAGCCTTATTTTTAATTTCTTTTTTCCCCCCAAAGGATCTGATGAGTTTTTCTAATTGAAACACAAAATAAATAGTTGATTGGCCAAGATGCAGGGGTGGCAGCTTGCATTCCACAGGGGCTGGGAGCTCACCTCTCTCCAGAACATTTCCACATGCTGCCTACTGTCAATACAAATGCCAGGGACTTTATTTATAAGACTAGAAATCCACACTATGGAGCCATTTATTACTGTTAGCAATCAATTAATAGTGCACAGCCATCTGTACTAGCTCAACTTGGTATCATGGCTTAAACAACAGTACAGGATGTGCACTTAGGCAGTGCATGGTGCACATTGGCATTCCCAGCAGGAAGGTTTTGTGAGAGCCTCTCTGGCTATTTTGAGCCTTTCCTGGTGCCTCTGAGGCAAAGGAAGCCATTTGGGGCAAAAGAGAGACTTTGCAGTCTGCTCAGTGCTGCGAAGACTCAATAATAAAACGTATGGAACTATACAGTGAGCTGGCACTGAGGCAGTGCTTTTCAGCTGTTATCTTAGTTGTTGTTGCAATGCCCTGACAAGCAGACAACTAATGTTCCTTACTTACAGGTAGAGGAGATAAATACTGGGAGCAGAGTTATTCATCAAGGACCAGCTCCAGAGCAGGTATCACTCAGCAAGTAGCTACCCCACCAAAATCAATGGTACTTTTGCTATTAATGCTTTCTTCTCTGTTGGGTACCAAAAGACGATGGTCAGATCACCCCCACAGCCATCACCCTGGAAAACTGAGCAGTTTGGCTCTTGGAGTCATGCCTAGAAAGGCAGGTTTGCCCAGGAATATTGATGCTCCAGGATCTTCTCTGGAGCATCTCCACCTCACCAAACTGTTTCTTGAACTGAGCAATCTGAGTCTCTGGTATGGTTGCAAGTTTCAAAGAAAAGGTGAAATTATCTCCTTACAGGCCTCAGATGTGGCCCTGATCAGGTGCTTTACCACAGCTTTTGCTGACAGTATTACACTGGATATTTGTGCATGACTAATTTGGGTTTATAACTCTTTTTTGAAGGCATTCTTGTCTGTTCCCTGTCCTGTAGGTACCACCTACATTTTATGTTCTTAGATATGCTTACTTCACACAGGACTGAACTGAAACACGTATAGTTCTACCATACTTGTTCCTCCAAGATCACCAAGAAATTACAAAGCTGCTTGTATCAGTGATGTCTCCTCGCAATTCTGTAGAGTTCCAATCTTAATATGACAGCTTTTAGTTACAGATTTTAGTAGATCACAGGTATGAAAGTAAAATACCATCATGCCACCCACCTCACCTTATGGGACCCAATCCATAGGACAACTGCCATGATGACAGCTTTCTGGTTTCCATCATATTTTCAGGGTCATCTGTCACTTTAGTTCATTTACCTCATACTCTTGTGTCTTTGTATTGTTCCAGGATTTAAATCCAGCTAGTGTGTTGAAGTTGAATGCTTTGGAAAATCTTACTGTTTTTTCCAATCAACACCACTGACTTCACCAAGTAAACTTGTAATCATGGCAAAGAAAGATATTTAGTTCATTTGACAGGGTCTGTTTTCCATAAACCCCTGCTGATGGGCATGAATTATATTTCCCCTATTAGCTGCTCCATTATTTTACCTGGGATCGATGTCAGCTTGACAGGCCTGTAATTACCTGGGTCGTCTCCTTTACCCTTTTAAAATATTAGCTCAACACAAGATTTCCTGTGGAAATTCCCTGCTGCTCCAGGAGTTATGGAAAGTTAACCTGTGTAGTACAGAGATCTGTGGCCAAAGCAGCACAGGGCAGGACAAGGCTGGCTTCTCTCACTCCCTGCCAGCTGCCATACCCAGAAGGTGTCCCCAAGCCTCACTGGTATCACACAGTGATACCACAGTCAGGAATGTTGGACTTTGACTGCTTGCCCTGATTTCTTGAGCACAGGACCCACTTTCCTCCCAGCACCACTACACGATGCCTTTCTCCTGCTCCATCCCATGGTCCTGCTTTTCACAGTGTGAGCTTCTGGGACCAGAGCTGGGGTCTCAGGCAGAGCCATGCTCCTGGGAAGTGCATCTCTGCTGTGGGTGGCAGAAGCTGAGGACTTCCTCACTGCTGTGGCTGGGCTGCTGGGACACAGGAGGGGATAGTGTGTCTGGCAGCTCTGCCTCCTGCCTGGGGAGCAACCCTGAACAAGTGTTTCCCCCTTGGATGCTGAGTCTCCTGGCAGGCAAAATGGGGGTGACTGTTTCTTGGCAGGGAGCTTTGTGGTCTCTACATGAGAGGAGGTACACATGAATATATTCTTTGTTTTCTTTTTTCTTTCTGCTGCCCCTTCTTTTCTCCTGCCTTCTCCACAATCTCTTCTCTGCTTCTGCCTGCTTCTTAATCCCTTGTCTTTGTCTGGGCTTCTGCTGCTGTTATCATACCCAGGCAGGGTCTGGCTAGAACAAATGCATATGCAGATAGGCACAGGAATCCACAGCCTATTGGACCACACGATGAGTGCTGTGTCTTTCGAGCTCTGGAGCTGTTCTTGTGTGTGTAGGCTGCAATTTTAACCAATGTCAGGGTCCCCTGGGTGAGAGACAGACATCTTTTAATATATAACTAAAATTTGGCATGAATAGCTATAATTTCTGTAAGGAGGCAAGCAGTCTTACGTACAGGGAAGAGTTCATGATAAATAATATCAATAATATCAATAATATCATAAAGCAGATACACAAGGTCCTGCTTTCTCCATTTATGTGAGCACAAAGATCAGTCAGCACACACACACAGAACAAGGAGGTATGGAAAAGGACTGCCCATGTCAAGCTAGGCTGGATGTAAACCATATTTTAATAGCTGATTCTTTTGTAGGTATGTTTTCAGCACTGTACCATCTCATCCCAAAGTCAAGAAATTTTTATTGCAAAGTTCTCATGGATTTCTTACGTTAACCTCCTTCAACTTTTTCTCTGACCTTCTGAAAAAAAAAAAAAAAGCATCTGGCATGTGTAGAAAAATCCCAAGGGTCACTGGTCTTTGCTTCCAAAAGAGGCCAGAGTTAGGGAAGGAAGAAGGGTAAAAGAAAGTAACAGACCAAGAAATTAGGAAGGAAATACGTTGGTGCCACATATTTTCTCACAGGCTATTGACAAGGGACACAGCCAGTGCAGTAGCAGGGAGTGATCATCCTGTCAGGTAAATGAGATGGAAGAGACACAAGCAGCTCACTCAAATTTATGAGGACCCGTGTAAGATGCTAAGCACGACTTGCATTTGGATATTATTTTGCAGGGAAGAGATGTTTCTCTTCCCAGCACAGGCCTCACGGAATAGCAATAAGGAAACGTTAAGGACTGGAACGGACTTAGGGTTATTTCATTAGTGTGTGTGGTTATCAGGGAAAGCTTAGCACCGGGGATCCTGCTACACACCACTGCTTCCTAGTCATTACTCCAAGCCTATGAGAGGAGTGCATTTCCCTCCTGGGGGACTCCAGATAATTGTTGATTTGGAGAGTGAAGATGAATGTCAATGCTGAACCATGCGTGCACACACACACACACACACAGAGACACAGACACACGCAAAATGTCAGACTTCCCTCCTCATGTTTTAGTGTAGATGCTTCAAGAAGAGATCGAGTCATTGATTTCTCTCTCCAGGATGAACCCTAAAGAATAGGTAGGCAGTGACACACAATTTGTTTCTCTGTCTTTCTGGTAACAAATAAATGAAGTAGCACTGAAGCCACTCACCGACCATAAAGCAACCCCCTGGCACGCAGTGCACCACAGAGAAGGGGGTATTGTAGCATTAACTCTTACTTGCTCACAGGAAAACAAGCCTGAGGTGAAACTGGAGTCACTTTGTAACTTCTCCCAGTCTGAGCTGAGGGCACTGGTATTTAATGAAGACATTGGATGGCAAGAAAGCCTTAAAATGTGGCACACCTGACACACCTGTCCTTATTTGCATTGCTTAGAGAGGAAGGAACCACTTGTCATATTTAATCTAAAACTTGTAGAACTTGTAGCTCTCCATGTAGAGCAGACTCCAGGAAAAGTGTCTGTAGGTGCAGAGATGGGTGAAAAGGCTGAGATAGTTTATCTGGGCAAACCCTGGGAGCACAGGCAAGTGAGCTGGAGCTTGGTCTGTACCTCACTGCTTAGCTCAGTGACTTTATGGAGGTCATCTGGGACATGGAATTTTATTTCCTTTCTGGACTGAGCAGTGAACACTTGAGTCCAATCTGCCATGGCAGCTCAGCTGAGAAGTAGTAATTTGATTTCTGGTGGCTACTCTGCCACAGACTTACTGCAGATATACTGCTCATCCCACCACTGTTTCAAAGGAGAGGGAATTAGGACATGTGAAAGAAAGAGGGGAAGAAGAGGTGTTTGTTGGTACCCAAAATCCCTGTGGGCAGTGGGGTAATGGCTCATCAGTGGTTCTTCACTGGGAGATGAAGCAGGCTTTTTCCTTCTCAGATTAGATAAGCACTGCTCAGTCCAAAAAAGTTACCTATTTTAAGAATTTCAAAGAAGTAAGCCATTTCTTTCTATGACATTGCTCCATTCCCTGTATTTAACCTCCACTTATAGGCATCAAAGCAGCCATTACCTCCTTCTGTCACTAGCACCTCCCAGCATGTCCAGGGACTACTTTGGCCCTCAATGAAAGGGAAATCTGCTCTAAGTACTCTCCAGGAAGGCCCAGGGAAACTTGGATGTTGCCAAGGCTACAGAGCTACTGGTGTCCAAACCAGCCAAAGTCTGTCTGGTGGGCAGTGATCCCTGCAGCACAGACATCTCCAGATGGGCAGGGCCCCTCAGGGAACTCCTGTTGGAGGAATATTCACATATGCTGCAGCATCTGCATACAGGACTATATGCAACCCTAGTTGTGCCAGGGGTTGTTGTAAAATGCACAGACAAGGGCCAGTCCTCCATTTCCAGGTCCAGTACAGGCCATTTAACACCTGCAGAGTGTGTTCAAAAGATGAAGTCCAGCAATATATTCACTCCTACAGCTATGGCTTACAATGTAGTCCTGCATGTTGAGGTTTGCAGAGGCCTGGGATTCCTTGCAGCCCCACGATGGGAGAGCAGGTGTGGCTCCTGCTGGTCCATCACAGCCAGCGCCTCCTTAGTGACCCTGTAATGACAGGACAAGGAGAGAGGAAGGTTCTCTCACTGCCTTAATGCAAACAGCAAAGAAAGACTGAAAAATGGTGAAAAATCATCTGACAGCTTGTTTTTAATTACAGAGCATCAGCCCTGTGCATTGACCTGGACTAAACAGAATGGTCTCTCTGGGGTACAAATGTCTCCTGTTCTCTGTGCAGTTTGTCCGGGAGCTTGAAGGGATGCCAGTAAGTCATCAGGAAATACCATGTTCTCACAGACCCAGAGGTGCCCTAATTTCCATAATAATATTGTTTTCTTCTTAATTATTAATAGTCTTTCTAGATGAGTATAGTCTTAAAAAATTTATTAAGCAGAGCTCTTCTGCCCTGAAAGAAAGAATAATAGCAAAACTTCTTCTTACAGCTGCCTGAAGGTTTTATCCCACAGTAGGATGATTGAAGGAGAAAGAATAACCTAATAAGGAATTGGATAGAAACTTCAGGAGCCCCACTGCTGTCCTTGACTGTGCTGTGGGTGTCCACTGTCACCTCTACTCCCTCTCTGCATACCTGTGGTGCAGAACAAGGTGTATTTGTCTGGCATGTACTTTCTTCTGAGGCTTTAATTTTCTTGCTTCTGACTCTGCAGAGGAGGCAGTGGTCCAGGGGATTCATGGGGAATTCAGCTGCTGTTGAAATCCATCTAGCAATGTAAAGGAACATTGGTGCTGGTTAAGAGAGGGTCTGGGAAACACACGTAGCTGCATTTGGGAGGTGGGTATTTCTAGACATTTTTCAAGTGATGTTGGCTGTCATCAGTCTCTAAGGTAATATTCCAGTGCTGTCATAAATATAAAACTATGCTCTAAAGGTAAAAAAATCTATGTCTCTCAGCTGTAGTCTCAGACCCATTCATGCACGCTTTGAGACAGAGGATACCTGATGGCAGCCCTCTCCCTTAATATCCCCTACAAGTCCTTCACTGCCAAGATCCATGCGAGGCATCAGAGAGCCAGCAGAGGGGGGTTACCCTCAAGGGAATTCTCTGCTGGTATTATTATTTACACCAGCCAGTAACATGGTAGATAGCTCACAGACTCCCCGCAGAATATTGTCTGCGTGGTTCAGATAGAGAAAGCAGCAAGGCAAATAGCTTAAGCAATTTATCCCAGGGTGCACGTGGGCCAGGAGCAGAGTGGGAGCAGCACTTGGATGGACCTGTGTGCATGCACTGCTCTGTGCTGGCTGTCCAGCAGTGCAGTTTGCCCCCTTAAGGAGAGCAGAATCCCCCACTAGGATTGTTTAAACTTTGCAAAACTCATCTATTCCAAATGACTACCCAAAGTAATAATTTACATGCAACCAAGTATTGTCTCAGAAGTAATTTAGTACTGATTACTTCTATAATGTGCATGCTACTCGTAGCAGCTGCACAGCATTACATGATAATCAGCCCTGTGCTTCGGAGGGGAAAGCTAAGTGGCTCGAAACAATCCAGCCCCTCTCACCAGCGAGAAATAATCTGATTATTCCGCAAGATTATAATCTTTCCTCTGCAAAAATTTCTGATCGCCTGTGACTCCCAAGGACATCCATCATCCCAGCATGTGTGAAGCAGGCCACTAGGTGGAAGCGTTGGCTCAGCAAGCTGAGATGACAAGCTACATAAAAGAGGAGAAAGTCCTGGGTATCCTGGTTTGCTTTCCCTTTAGGAACACCTGCACCAGCAGCCCAGCTTCAGATTGGGTGAAAGACACCATTGGAGAGGGTGCGCCATCATTTTGATGGGGCATTTTTTTATGACTTGCTGTTGCGTTAAAAAAAAAAAAAAAAAGGAGAAATTACAACTTAAATTGAGGCTAAATACTAGGTTGAAGCAGTCCCATTATAAGGAATCCAGTTCTGCAGAGTTCCTGCTGAACTCACTGGTTGTGAAAAAATACAGCTATTTCTTTAAGTGTCTTAAAGATATAAAAGCAACTAGCCCAAGCATCTCGGTTTTGGGGACTAGCTGTGGTATTTCTGGCCTGGTGTGTTCTCCTGGTACCTCCTTACGCCCTATTCTGCTGCAAGCCCAACATTCTGGGGAAAATGAGCTTTTGTGTGGTGATGAGGCAGTTTGGCTGGAGAAGAGCTGGCACAGCGATCGGAAGAGCTGCAGAGATGTGATGCCTCTCTGAGCCGCAGCCCCAGGGAAGCTGAGCCTGTGGCCTGCCCATCCCCTGTGAGTGACCGCGGCTTGTCCCCCGCAGGGAGGGGACTCGCAGGCAGTGTGGCAGCTTGGCTGCCGACCCCCCCAGACCCTCGGGTGCTGCTAAACCTGCGTGCCATGGAGATTTCTTCCTCCGGGATGACTGAGAACGACAGAGGCTTCTTGCTCCTCCGAACGTGTGAAGGAGAGGGGCAGCGGGAGTTTCCCCGCAGGCAGAGAGGACAGATTTACCCGTAGATGGAAGTGTTCCTGCATGGGAAGCTGTTGCTTTACCTCTGTGTTTACTCTCCCAACTGTTGCCGCTTAATTAAGGGTCTCCAGCAGCAATAAATGCTTCGGAGTGCGGTCTCCCCGTGAGCTGCCTTGCACAGGAGGGTTCCCAGGGCTGTTCCTCTGCCCTGCGCTGGCTGCGTGGCACTCACCCTACCCACGGCTTCTCCCCATCGCCCCTCTGCGCCTCAGCAGCACGGTGAGCTTGTGCCTAAAGGGGGCATAAGTGAAGCTCGAAGGGATGGGCGATTAGCTGGGAGAAGGTGGAACATCTCAGTGTACAGAGGTATGGATACTGCAGCGTGTCAGCTCTGTAAATCCTCTCGCTTAACTGGAGGACTGGGTGCTGAGAGTTGAACAACGGGTTTCTGGCCAGAGGATATCGTTGCATGCTTGAGAGAAGATGGCGATGATGAAAATAAATGAATGCCCTTACTTGTCCTGGAATGGCAAGGAGGAAGTGTGAGTTAAGGGGACAAATAATGCAGACTCAATCATATGAGCCCTAGCACTCATGCAAGTAGGAATTTGTTGGGTTACCCTCTGGCATACAGGGACAACCTCACTGCTTTTATTGCCTTAAGGGCTGTTGCCTTTTGGGCGACAGGGCTGGCCCTGTCACTGCAAAGTCACAGCCTTCCAGGCACTGAAGCTAAGCCAGGAGGTCAGGGCAGCCATTTTTAGGAGACTGCAGCCTCTGGGCTTCTTGTCAGAGCTGATGTACTGTATTATTTCATATAACAGGTAATGGGTTGGGATGTGGCTAGATAGCTAATAGTGACAGTGGCAGGCAGTATTTTAGGTTAGTGCTTTTTTCTTTTCTGTACATGCTCCTGTAATTCAAAGCAAACCTTAGGTTAGCCCCTTCAGTTTACATGCTAGGAAACACTCATTAGTACATATTAATATACCCCTTTCCAAAAATTTATTTTCCCCCATGGTCTTTGCATTTTCTGAGTATGGTCCTGGGTGGATCTTGCATTCATTCTTAGGGGCCACACATAGAAGAGCCAGTGCTGGAGGCTGCACAAAAGAAGAGACAGTGCTGGAGGCTGCACAAAAGAAGTGCCTGTCTCTCCACACCATCTTCTGTGCTTCTCCATAGACTGTTTGTTGAAGCACAGAAGTGCCAGACCTCCCACTTGCTGTGTTTCAAGATGTTGCTGCTGGGGCCACCATGGTCTGGTTCATAATAGCAGAGCAAAGTACCCCTTGTTTTTCCCACAGAGTTAGTTAGAGTCCCCTAGGAAGAAAGTAGCTGATGCACCAGAGCTGGTGGCCTGCAATACTTCCCTAGTGTTGGTTTTATTTTACATGGTGCTGTAGTCACTGAAAAAGTGATAGCTCCTACCAGCAGAGCAGCCCCTGCTGTAAGTGGAGAACAGTCCAGAAAAATGAGGGACCTGCAGTGCTCCTGCAGTGGCTTCACCAGAGACTCATCACTGAGGGCCTTTCGGATGAAACTTTGTCCAAGGAGAAGGGTCCTGCCAAAGGTGCATGGCCCAACCACTGATTTATTTCAGCTGAGGATACACCTGAAATGAATGTGTTTTCTGCTCCCCCAAAGCAAATTCCCTTGTTTTCTGAAACAGCAAGATTAATACTTAGTGCTTGCTAGCCACTTTCCATGTTCAATGTGCTATACAAATATTAACTAATGAATCTCATCATGACATAATTAAATCTTATTTTACAGTGATTGAATGTTATCTTACACTTTATACAATACTGTAATTACAAAGATAGGGGGAAAAAGCCTAATAGATCTAAGAGTGAGAATGATTGACAGTTTTATGGTTCCTTTCCCCCCTCTTCCTTATATCCAATATGACTTGAGAATCCAGCAGAGTTTTCTGAAGGCCAGGACTCGTGAACAAATTAGTTCAGAAGATGAGCTGTTCCCAAACCCTGTGATGGTTCATCTTTTTTGAGACAGTCTTTTCAATGCTAATCTTTTACCAAATTTCTGAGATACCAACACCAGTCTGAGCCCAGTCTAGCCTGGCTTTCTCTCTGAAGGGGGCCAAAACTGAATGCAGACAGCAAAGGGTGCTCCTTCCCCTGACCCTGGCTCCTGAGGAGGGTTTGCTTGCTCAGGAGAGCACAGGTCCATCCCAGTGCCATTGGCTCCCTATTCACATTCTGCATGTTGGACAGCTCACCTCCCTCTCTTCAGGACCTGCCACACACCTCTGCAGCTCCTGGCCCTGCACTCCTTGGCCTCACAGCAGCCCTGGAAAGACGGATGCCAGGGCTTCCATGCAAGGAAATGTGGATCAGCACACTCAGACCCCCTAGGTGCTGCTGTGTGGGGTGGCCTGGTGGCAGTGCCCACCCATGTGAGGTGACCAAAGCAGCATGTGTTAGCAGAGTCCCTCCTGCGTGCTGCTCCTCAGGCTGGGGCTAGGGAGCAAAGTGGGAGAGGGGGAGAGAAGATGGTACATCAGAGGAAAGGACAGACTGTACCATGGGCTCACCCTCCTACAGCCTGCTCCGTGTTATGTGCTGTCTGTCATAAAGACAACATTTGACTCTGAGGGGTCATGAAACTGCTTTCCCAAGGGAGTGCTTTTGTTCCTTATCTCTCCTGCCTTGTTTGCCAGGAATAAAGCTCTTCTGAAGCTCCCCTCAGGACACAAGGCAATCTATGCTGGCACAGAGCAGGTGGGGCAAGTTGCTGTTGCCAGGCCAGAGTATTTGCTCAGAAGTGCCCTGCATGTGAAATACAGAGATGGGCTGCAAGCTCTTCTCACCAGGACAGCAGAACTGGGGGCTCCTTGCAAATAAAGCAGCTCCACGAGGCCAGGGGGCCAGGCTCTGCTCAGCACAGGACACAAGGAACAGAATACCTGACTCTAAAAACTATCTGGACAGACAGAAAACTGCTCTGCCGTGCTCCAGGCATCCAGTGCAGCCAGGAGAGCAAGGGATTTCTGCAATGCTGAGGGGCAGTGTGACTTCCACTGCCAGAGCTTCTAGAGACCCACAAGTCTGTGTTGGCAGCTGTTCTGTGATGGGCAAAAAAGGTACATCAGCAGATCAGGCATGTGGTGGGCAATATTGGCCACAAAAGGTGAAATCAGGACACACAGATATGTTTGTGGGAGGCAATAGGACTAATATGGTCTATGACAGGAATCTTGATAAGAGGAAAAGCTCTAGAAGGGAGGATGGAGAGGATACTGAGCGTGATCAAATGGGAGTAAACACAACAAAGTGGCGAGGAAGTGACCCAAAAACTTGCTCATGCAAAACCCAGTCTATGATTTCACACAGAAACAGGCGACAAGTAGCAAACAGAGGAAGCAGGCAGACAAGCCCTGGATGGTTTTCTGCTTCATGTGGGCCCAGCCCTCCTCTTCAGGGTGTGCTGAGAGCTGTGGTAAGTGGTCAGCCTCATTCCCTGGGGCACTCCAGGCATAGCTGGTGAAGGCAGCAGGAGACAGTGCCCGTTGGATCTGTTCTGAAAGCAGAAGAGATCTGGATGCATCAGTCACCTCCAGAGAAACAGAGTGAATGTAAAAGAAGCCTATGGTAGTGCAGCTGCCCTGGTGCTAGGAGCAGACCAAACCCCATTCAGGGCTTGGGTATCCCCATGTGCTATACATTTGGTTAGGTTTCTTGCTATGCTGATGCAGGCAGAGTGGCAATGTTCCTAGGAGGTATAAAAAGGGGTGAAGGTGATTGCAGTGCTATTCAAGATGCTGAATCAAGATTTCTCTCTCTCTCTGTCTAGGAACAAAGTCCATGAAATGCTTGGCATTTTGGCATGCCTGTTCTGTAGTGGGTTAGTGTTGGCAAAACTTCTTCCTGTTATCCCTGGTGGGTTGGGTTTTTTTTAAAGTTTTTTAACCATAAATGTCTGAATTATAGCTGTTAATATCTGCCCCTGCTTGACACGGGCCTGTAGACAGCCCAGGTGCAGTGCAAACCCCATGGCAGGACATTTGCTGCAGGAGGGGTGCACTGGGCATGCTTAGGGCCACTTTAAGCGCCCTTTCCATAGCCTGTAAGCCCCCTCATGTGTGCCTCCAGGAATTCTGCTGGTATCTTTGTGCATCTCCCAGCTAACCCTACTGCACAGCACGGCAGGGAGGGAGTCTGAGCTCCGGCGTGGGGCTGTGCCTGCAGGCTGTGTGTGAGCAGCGAATCTGCGTGCAACAGTGACCTGGGGGTGGTCCTCCAGATGTGCCGTGGACGCAGCTGGAGCGCCAGGCACAGGCAGAAAGCATGCAGGTCACGAGCTTGCTGCATTTAAGGTGATTAGAGTCCATCCCTGACGCTGCAGCACAAGCACAGCCATTCATGCTAATCTCTCCTCAGGAGGTGAGTGTGTGCTGTTGCGCTGGGGAAGCAGCGATTGCATGGGACAGAAATGCCACCCGAGCCCGCAGGTACAGGGACACAGAGAGGAAGGGCTACGTCCTCTCTCTCACCTGGGCTGTGGGCTTTCTCCCTGGGTCCTCCTTCCTTACCCAGCAAAAGCTCTGCATGGTGATGAAACTGTGGCAGCAGACAAAAAATGCTGGCTGAGGGAGAGAAGCATAGTGGGCAGTCATATATTATCACAGTTAATCCCTTTTAGATTTTTTTCCCCAGTGAGGGTCTGTGGCTATCAAAGAGCATTAAAAATTGCCACAGCCTGTTTGTGGGGTGCAGAGCAGGGATCAATTCGGGTAAGACCGACATCGTTTCCCTGCTAGGGATCATTCTGAAATGCCCAGTGAAGGATAGGGTAGGAGCTCTGGCATGGATTAGCTGCAACCCCCCTGTTAACCTGTGCTATCCCACAGAGATGATACTGCAATAAATAATCAAGCACATCAGTGCATAAATATGCTGCCTTCGCTCTCCCCAGGTCCTATTCCAGTGGAGCAAGCATTGTGTATTCCACACCGAGATAATCATGGGGAGGAAATTTGCTGCAGACTGGAATCTCATCAAAGCAAACAACAGCAAGCTGAATGAATTGCAGCAACCCAAGTGTCTGCTTTAATCACTCACTCATGTGTTTCCTTTAGTAAAATAAAAGAAAACACAACACATGTAAACTTGATCGCTCTTAAATGAACAGTTAAATCCTGGCACAGCTCTTGCTTGTCTGCAGAGGGAAGGGGATTGGCTTTACAGACAGGCTTCAAGATGCAGCAGCACTGGTGTGTGTGTTGCATGGTGAGGGTGAAAAGATAATGAGCAATGGAGGGTAGTGATGCTGGGTTTTACCAGATTTTTAATCTGGTGTCAGAGAGATTAATAAGAGTCATACTCAGTGAGCAGGATGGACTGTGTTGCTGCTTTGGAAATCAGGGAGTGTGTTGCTGTGTGCCACAGTACATGGTATATTTGCATGCCTTGGGTAATGCTGGGGGATCACAAATTTTCCCTTCTGGAAGTAATTAAGGCTGGTATAGAGAAAGATATTTAGAAACAACAGAAGCTGCTGCCCAAGACAATCTGCCAGAAATGGGTTAGCTCCTTAAGCCAAAGACAGGTTGCATCACAAGTACTCCTTTAAGCTAGTTAGGCTTTGCTACCTGCTCTTTCTACCACTGGGGTAAATTGGAGGATTCCTGCTTAAACAGAGCTTACACTTTTTTCCCCATGGAACTTTGGTTGGTTTTCATGGACTTAAGGTGGTGGTGTACTTCAGATCATTTGAAGAATAAATACACAAATCCATTCCATCACACTCTCCTCTTCTTGCAGCAAAAATCCAGGGCACCTCCATTCTAAACAAGTAGAAGCTGGACTTTTCTTTCAACAGTGTGTAATCGACCCATACATTATTTCATTTGCTATGTTGTCCCACTTAACCATCATTCCTCACTTTCCACAACCCTGAAAATTATTTGGTTTGATTCAGGGTTGTGTTAATAGATTTACCCCAGGGTACTAGCATTGACTCTAGTGGCATAAAGCCTGATTTACATCCTGTGTGAGATCAGAACCAAGCATGCCACCTCTAATCCTAAATAATTTTCTCACTTTCATATTGTAATATCGATCTGTCCATTGCAAAGAAGTCCAGGCATTCATCTTGTTATCAGATTCTTACAGGAGCACAAGGCTATGTTCAGTCAATGATTTCTCAATAAAATGCTCTAATTTTAAGCAAAAAAGAAAAAAAAAATCCCCACCCAAAAGCAAGCAAACAAACAAACAAAAAAAGAGTTAATCCTTAGGCTTGACTACAAAACAAAGCTTAGTTAATAAACTGTAAAATGCAGTGGAGCAATGGGGCTAGTTTTTCCTCTATTTGTGTTGTTTTTAATTAGTGATTTACCCGGGGATAAAGCCCTGAACTCAGAAGAGCTTGCTGCTAAATAAGATGTTACTGAGCTATAAAGAGGCCTGCCTTCCCACCATGAAGCTCTCGGTGCAGATGAGCACTCGTGTCCCTTGGCCACTTGTATTAAGGCATGAGGAATGTGGATTTAGAGAGAGTGAGTGCTGTGTCGGTCCATTCAAAGGAATACCCTCTTTTTTAACCTGAATCCCCAAGGATCCCACTAGCTTAAAATAAAATTATTTCAGGTTTAAGCAATTTGAGCATCCTAGAAACTCTCTCCAAGTGGGGGAAGCAGGTGTTGAGAGTCCCGTTACAGGCAGCTGGCTGGAAGGAGCTTGGCATCACTCCTGCTGTTGGGCAATTTGCATTGAAACACGGGAATGCAGCACCCCCCATCCAACCATATCAGGATTGATGCCCGGTGACACTTAGCACACAGCAAGTTTAATGTCCCTGTAGCTTCTCTATCATCCTCACTTCTGGCTTTTCTTCTGTCTTTAATCAATGCAGTATTTCATCTTAGCCACGCTCCACTACATTTTCTAAATGTTAATCCTTGCAGGTCTAGCAGTCCTCATAGCAGGTGGTGGGTCGGCTTGTTTATTGCTAAACCTTTGGGAGAAGGTGGAATAATCATTAAAGATATTTATGATGAAATATGGTTTTAGCAGGATGGGGTGTAGTAGTGACACTTACAGTAGTGAACCAAACTCTCTTGGATGTTGGCTATTATTGGCTGTCCTGTTGGAGTCTTCTCAGGCATGCTGCTGGCCTGTGCCAGCTCGTGTTTGCCTATGGGATTTCTGAGCATGGTTTGGGAACGGGATTGTTTCACAGACCCTTCCCCAGTGGCAGTTTGCATACAGCTGCCTTTCTCTGAGTGTTGGGCAGAGCATTGGGCAGCTCCAGGCTGCTCCATGGACTTGGCATAGGGAGTTGTGTCCGGAGAAGGGCAGTGAAGCTGCTGAAGGGTCTTGAGCACAAGTCTTACAAGGAGCAGCTGAGGGAGCTGAGTTGGTTTAGCCTGGAGAAGAGGTTCAAGGGGGAATCCTATAACTCTCTACAATTGCCAGTCAGTCTTTTCTCCCAGTTGACAAGTGACAGGACAAGAGGAAATGGCCTCAAGTTGAGCCAGGGAAGGTTTAGATTAGGTATTAGGAAATTCTCCAGGGTAGAAATGTACCAGACAGTAATGGACGGAAATGGATCCTTCAGCTCCAAGACTGTTATGAGAGTGTTAAATAAATCTTAGCTGTCTTGAAAGGATGTTGTTGCACCCCAAGAAACTGGTGCTTAGTTCTTCTTGGCAACTCCATGCCTGCTCCTCCCAAATTGTCAGTCCTGCTCCACCCATGTCGCTCTTGAGATGTGAAACATGGTGAAAACTTGCTGGTAGCACCTACAAAGCTGAGAGAAGCAGAAACCTAACCCTGGCCTGCTGCTCCTATGCACATCTCCCAGTGTAAATAAACATACAGGTCCACAGATACTCATCTTGCTTTTCTTCTCATGAAGTCTGCTAGAGCAGCAAAGAAACACGTGCAGAAAGAAAAGCAGTTTTTATAAATATCGTCAGAGATTTTATCACTTGTGGGTGGTCTAAATTACATCAAAGTTCCCATGCTACTCATAGGGAAGGGTTAAGACCTCTAAAAAATTATTCTGTGGGCTTAAATAAGGTGTGTAGTGAGACCATAGTCAGAGCCACCCAACGTGAAGTACCAGCTGCCAAGAAGTATGTACCATTTGACTCACATGGCCAAGTGTTGACACCAATTCTCACCCTGTCGCAGATGTCTCAGCTCCACCCCAAGCTCTGAGATGACCTTCGAGATGGCCAAGGCAGTCACAGCAAGTAATTTAGCAAGTCACATCCCTTTCTCATGCAATGATCTGAATGAGCAGAGGCCTCTTTTTCACCAGCCCCCTTGTGCCAACATGCACGGCTGGTCAGGGCAGCAGGCAAACCTCAGAGCCAAAACCTGCCCAGAAACACAGGGACTGTCATTTCCATTGCTTCAGTGTGAGTGAGGCTGATTTCATGTTGCATTACCTTTTAACATGCTGCAGATGTAATTTGAAATACCTGTGCCATTCTCTTTGCACTCCACTCTAGACATGTGTTGGAAAGGAGGTTATTTTGCTGATGGTTTTGAGAACGCCGTGGTTACAGCAGTGCTCCCATTTGAGTAGCACCTAGTGAATAGCATACAATATATAATCAAACAGCCTTGGCAATCCCTTTTCATTAGTGGGAGTAAATGCTTGGCACTGCATCAATCTTCTGCTCCCTCTCCTCTTCCTCCAGGAGTGCCAAGTCATTTTAAAGACACATTAAATTGCCAGAAGACTCCCAAAGAAAGCCAGTCAGCTCGCTGCTCGTTTGGATAAAGTTAATTACAGCAAAGATTAAAATCTGCAGTTCTTGATTGGTGTTGTTGGGACTTAGAGAATCACATTGTCCTCGGGGAGCTGCCTGCCAGCTCTCCTCCCTCCCTCCCTCTTCCTGTGTGCGTTCCTTTTTCCTTTGTTCTCGGTGATGGTTTTGTCACCTTCACTGAAGTGTATCTGACCAGGGGCTGAGCTGCTGGGCGTGTGATGTGCTGGTGCCTCACACCACTGACCGAGAGAGGTGTGGAGGTGCTCAGCCTTCATCACCACCAGCATTGCATCTTGTCTTGGTTTCTGCCTTGAGTTAGGACAGGGGGATTTTCCAAGCAGAGAGAGTATGTCCTGGGACTGAGGGTGGTGCATGGAAGTGGAAGGAAGGGCAGCCTCCACAGATATCTAGTGTTACTTACGAAGTACCCCTGAATGTGGCTTCATGGCCAGGCCCATGACCACTCTGGAAGAGCAGTGTGGCTACTGCCTCTAGGGTTCTTCTTGTCTTTTTTTGTTCATTATGGTACCTGACACCTGCATGTCT
>VZTR01013402.1:0-12118 GCA_013400775.1 Chaetops frenatus | reverse complement strand
ACACCTGCATGTCTCCAGCCAAGGTTTCCATTAATCAAAACAATATTAGTAACAAACGGTTAATAAGAAGGATTTGTGGTACTAGAGAATGCTGAGGTCTGTCACATGGGCTAGCTGTGTGTGCTCTGTCAGTCTTTTGCATCTCTCTCAGGTGCGATTGAAGCATTTTGGGGAAATGCTTGGAGGGCAGGAGAGAGAATAAGCTTCCTCTGCACTTACATGGTGTCCTTAGCCCTTTCCTCGACTTCCAGTGTGCTTTTGGAGATGACTGGTGTGAGAGGTGTCAGAAAGGTGAAGGCAATACAGTGCTGCAGACAGACATGAAGGGCTGAACCCTGGCATGTCCAGATAAGCCACAGAAAGTAAATTTTCTCTGTTTTAGAGGAATATGATTTCCATACCTTTATAAAAGATCACAAACCCCACAACTGTTTATCAAGTAGAGAAGAAGAACACACTCACAAATGTATTTTGGCTTAGTTGGGCAAAAGAGGGCTAATGACTGGTTTTAATTGAGCAGGAAGAGTACTTAAGTTTTAGAAAATACATAAAACATTCAAAATGTTGTACTAGAATTTTCTGAAGATCTAATAACTGGGAATGTCCCTTAAAACCAGGGTTGACTGGCTTAGGAGCATATGGGATTTGTCATCCCACCTATGGGGTATGGGATGATGGGTCATATGAAGACAATGTGGATCAGTGTGCTGTCACGTATGCAACATATCTGCTGGGTTTACATGTTCTGGGAAAGTGAGTTAAAAGTATACTCTTGAGTTAATACATCCATTGCCCTCAAATGACATTCTGCTTATCAAGGATATTGCATGGAGGTCCTATGGACAGATTAGCTGCTTGCAAGCTCTTTCTTTCTGCATTTCCCTCAACCTCATTTAGACTCTGACTTTCTTGGGGTAACCCCATGCCACGAAAACAAAATCTGTGCTTCACTGTGCATGTGTATGGCAGTGGGGCTGCTCAGGGTCCAGTTGCAAGGAGGGCAAGAAGGAGGAAACAATACCAAATGCAGAATCACTTTCATGCTCCCTAAAGCCATGCTTGTTCTTTGATGGATAAGAATACGTCAGGGGATACAGAGTATTTGTTTGGCATGTGTCTCCAACCAGTAGATAAAGGAAGAGCTGCTCAGAATCACTGTGTTGTAGGTTTTCAAAGGGAAAAGTGATGTCTAAAAGTGCAAGGAGAGAGAGCAACACAAGATTTTTTTTAATAAAGGAACCAGCGTGAAAGCCAGTACTTAGACTTAAAGCAGGCTCCTCTTCCAACTGCTTTACTCCTTTCTCCTTGAAATTCCATTCAGAGAATTAAAACCACTGATGATATTTTGCAGGACATTCCCATTCCCCTTCTTGCCCACCCTAGACCTTCCTTGTGCATCAGGACATGTAAAAATAAACTGACACCACAAAAATAGCACCTTGAGCAGCCTCCAGGCACTTGAGGTGCTGTATCCTGACATAGCAACTTTAAGCTGTGTGTACTGGAGGGAGGAAACAACTAGGCAATGATAAAGGGCCATTGGAATAGGAGATGATTGCTGACTCAGAAGTTATTTTGTGCATGCAGGGACAGAGGTGACAGCCAGAAATGCTACATGAACTTCATTGAGTGGCCACACCAGGCCTGGCCTTGAGGAGCATTTTTTGCTGTGTTTGTCTGTTCTTGCTCTTGGTATTTGAGTTCTAGCACCTAATTCTCCAGAGACTCCTACGTTGCTTTCTCTCACTGAAGGCCTTCCTGAAGCAAAGCCACTTAATGAGGCTCTGTCCTGTCTGCCTTGCTCCTTTCTCTGAGGGTTCATGCCCTGAGTGGACTAAAACTAAGCAGTTATCCACCTCACCTAGCCCCTGTGAGAGACAGCATATCCACTACAGCCAGCATCCTGGCTAGCACATTTGTCTGGCTCCTGCTTTGCTGGAGGTGACCCAATATCTGCCCACAGAAGGAGTTTAGACTCTCCCTCACCTTCTCCAGGTGGGATAACCCACACAGGCATCAAAATGTTGGGCTTTTGGTAAGCTTGGAGTCAAGAGGATCCCGGGTACCTACATCTTCCCCTTCATGTCAGGTGTGGCCTTAGGGTCTTTAAAACCATCCAGGGCTTATAAAATTGGGACTGAAAAGGAGCTGTTCCTTAGTCAATGAAAGTGGCTTCTGAATGGGAGCTCTTCACTCTGTGCTTTCTCTTTTCCCCGTGCAAGAAGTGAAGATGATAATAAAATGTGAACATCAAATCTTGCTTTGTGGAGTCCTTTGATCCACAGATGGAAGGTTATATAAATGCAAAGTGCTATCATTATTTATAAGAACACACTGTCGACAGCTCCTTGCAATCTGGTGAGGTGGAAATAAACAGGAAGGCACAAATTTAGCATGATGACTGCTGGATCTAATAAGGTGCAAAGATAGGCTGGCAAGATGTGAGTTTGTTTGAACACATGATGCTGTTTTACCAGTAATTGACACATAAAAATTACGAAAAAAAAAATGATAAAAGAATCCGATGTGCTGCATTCACAGCTGATGAAAACTGGTCTGACCCCTCACTGCAGCAATCTCTGGCAGTTTGCCTCAGTTTAATTTCCCTTATTATCAAGTCTTTCTTTCAAAGAAATGTATGTTTTAGAAGCAGACTGCTCTCCTTCCAGTTATAAATTAATGTGGTTAAAATGACTCCCTTAAACCAGTGCTGACTTAAAGTGCTGGGTATTATGTGCAGTTGTGATGGGAATGCATTTTAACTAATAGCAAGCTGACAGCTTCAGAAACTGAAATCCAGGAGTTATGCTTAAGAGGAACAGGTGGGAAGACAGATGCTCCTCTTCTGCTAGAAATGAAAGAGCAAGTTCCTGAGCTTCTGCCTGGCTTTAGGGAGCAGCTTTCCCTCTATCTGGCTGGTGCTGTGCGATCCCTCTTTTCCCTGTTTTGACTATTTTTTTTTTTTTTTTGTTTCCAGTGATTAGGCGCAGTCCGGGAAGGGAAATACAAACTCTCTGGCAAAGTGGCTCAGCTCTCCCTTGGGGAGATGCCAGCCTGAGAGAGGAGGGGAACTCACCGAAGGCTTGCTCACCTCTTGGTTCCCTTGGGACTCAGATGCTGCTGAGTTTTCTCATACCTGGGGAGTGGTAATTCGGGGCAGACACTGCAAGGTGAAGGCTGTGGGTCCCCTTGCTGACTGCTTTGGGCACTGTGAGATCCCTGTCAGGCAACAGGGAAGGCGCTGCTGCCCGCAGTGTCCTGTAGCCCATCCTCTCTCCCTGCTCTCTGCTGCAGACAGAGCTGCTCATGTTCCCTGACCCAGGGAGGCGCCGGCTGAGGGCTCCCTCTCCTCGCTCCTAAGCTCCAAATCAGACTAAAACACAGTTTGACCAGTGCTGCTGGGGGATAGGGAGCTGTGTGGGCTGGGTTTGGAGCTGCAAAGTGGGTTTTGGTGGCTGCTGTGAGTTGACCTGGTTGTGGGGCTGTTTTACAGCGCGATCACCCCAGGCCTGTTTGGACTGGCACTGCCTGGAGAGATGAGGTGAAACAGAGACAGGCACGCTTCACAGCACGGCAGTATTTCGGCATGTGGCTCCAGTCCCCCGTGGTGCCCACACAGGGACTTCAGGCAGCAGGTCAAATTACGTGGGCTAAGGGACCTCAGTTTTCATAGCACTCCTTTGCTTAGGACTGGGAGACGGGTGAGGGGCATGGGGTAAGAGAGACCTGCTCAGGCTTACTGATTGCACAGACAGGCACTGTCTGAGGACAATCTTGCTCCTTCACGCCGTGCAAAACCCCGGTGTCTGCAGACTTTTCTGAGCAGCTGCATTACTCCCTCCCGGCACAGGGATTTACTCGCTTTGAGATCAGCAGGGCCAGGCTACCAGTGATGCTCACTGCCACATCCCCAAGGGTCTGGCTGGGGCTCAGCCTGAGAGGAGGAGAGGTCTTTGCCTGCCTCCTCCAGCTCTCCAAACTGAGCTGCAGGAATGCATTTTCGTGCTGGGCTGCCACAGGTGCGAGAAAGAGCAGGAAGTTCAGAAAAACTTGTAGCTTTGCCTGCTGTTCTCAACACTAAGACAGGGAATGTGTCCAGAGATGGACTGAACATCAGGTTTGCTCTATTTCCCAGAAGCTGAGGAGCACTTTGTCTCAGGGTGTTCAAAGGACTTCTGACCAGTCCCATAGATCTTCTATGCCAGGGCCAGTCATAAAGAGGATATGAAGAGACATGCCTGGTTAATACTTTTGGACTATGCTTGAGCTGGATGAATACTATAGGTTATGTGAAGAGGTGATCTTGTCTTTCATGGACATATATGTTCTCTGGAGGAATGAATCGGTCATGTATCCAAAGAAGAGACACTTTGACTAGTGCTTTGATGCACAGCATTTTGGACCTACATTACGTGGAAAAAACCTTGCCTGATCTTTTGATGCTCGTTCTTTCTCTCTTGCTCTATGTCTCCTGTTCAGTGAATAAATACTAATACTTTTCCAGAGTATGGAACTAGCTGCCAGTACTCTTCAGAGTTCCTCACAGGTTCTTCACACTGTACACATGCTGTATTTCCTGTGAAGGTGTTCTTGCTTCTTAAAGTCCTTTGCATAGGCAGATAGATACTACAATTTCAGTAAAACATAAGCTCTTACCTCTCATGGCCTTCTGGACGCCTTCCAAAGTCACTATTCTGGTTAACTTCTCTGTTTCCCTCTACAGGGAATGGTGCCACCTTGCTTGGGCTGGGAAAGGACACTGCCAGCTATAGCAGCCTGGAGATGTCTCTGTGTACAGCTGGAGGGATCTGCCCAAAGGTCCTCCCTCATCCAGAACTGGATGTCTGCAGTGGCAGCAACCAGAGCAGCCTGCTGTGAGTGAGGGATAACCTGGGCTCTACCTATTACATATTGTTCTCAGTCTCCATAATCCCCTGTTTGCAGCTCAGTGTTCTCAAACAACCATTCATTTTTTTCAGAAGCAGAGAGGATACATAACTCAATGGGCAAAATCACAAATATCTCTGCTGTTCTATGAGAGCTGTGATGTGACTAGAAAGCATGCACAAAGTGAGTACATCCCAATCCTCTCCTGCTGTTATATTTTTGTTTGCTGTTCAGCTGGACTGAAATCTGGGAACACTGTCAAGTAGAGGAGGGTGGAAGTGTCATGGAAGTTACTTCCACACTCACTGGGCATCAGCTCATGGAGAAGCACCTGTGCAAAGTGGTATCCAGCATGCTTTTGCCTGCTTGCTTGCTCGTTCTTGCCAGCAAGCAGCAAGTTGAAATGAGCAGTATACGCATTCTGAATTGCTTTTCATTGCCAGAAAGCAAAGGTCCAGAAATAGAGGAGACTGGGAAAAGGTGCAATATATCTCCATATGCTCTGGAATATACAACAGTTGAATTTGTACCAGGGTAAGCAAATCCACAGAACAACTTCTGTATTGTTGTTCTTACATCTGGGCAACTTACTTTATCATATGCCAAGGGCAGATTCGTAGACACACAGCATCAGTTGTAACACTTTGCACTGGGGCTAGCTAAGCCAGAATGCTCCTCTAGAAACGTGTTCTGGGCAATTTCCTCTGGACTCCAGGAGTCTCAACATTTCTGCAGTGGGATCACAACTGGAAGGTTGCTAGTATTGGCACAGTCTGAAGAGAGACGGACTTTGCTGCTGCTGCAGCAGTTGTGTAACTGCTTTTGTCAAGCAGGATGAATCTCAGTTCTGGTGAAGCCAGTGTCTTTATAGGAATTGTCCACAGTGCCAGTTCAGAAGGGGAATGACCCTCTTCCTCTGCTGGGAGGTGCCACCTTGTTATTCTCAGTCTGCTACCACTAATGAAAGCCTCTTGGTCAAGAAGCAGGGCCACTTCCCTCTACACCCCCAGATCCCTTTTTTTTTCTGTGTCCTTCAAATATTTCTCAGCTATCTGGTAATCTCCCCACAGTCACTGTTGAGCTAAGCTAAACATATATTCTTTTATTTTTCCCTTATAAATCAACTCTTCTAACCCTTTCATGTTTTACTGCTCTCCTCTGAACTCTGTTCACTTTTTCTTTCTGTCCATTGGATGCTGAATGCAGAATATAACCCCTCAGGTCTGGGTGCTGCCTGGCTGGAAAGGGCTATTACCTCCTCAGGGAGGAGGAAGAAAGGGACCTTCTTCTGCAGGAGCTGTAAACTGTTGGTCATCAGGTCCAGCTTTTGCAAAGCAGGCAGCTGCCTTCGTCCTCCTGGGCTAGCTGGTGCTCTCCACCCAAGAGGTCTCCTCTGTCCAGCTGTGCTAGATTTCTATGGACAGAGCAAAACTGCCTTTCCCACTGCTGCTGCAGATGGTTTTCACCAGAGCCTGTCCCAGCACTAGGGCTCAGCCCAGTCCCACTGCTGGCACCAGCAAGGGAGGCTGCAGGAAGAGAGGATGAGCTTGCACTTAATAGCAGCCACGCACTGCCTTTGCAACAGTCACAGCCTGGCTGTGGAGGCAAGGTTTCTCCAGCTTTTTGTCCTTGCCATAATTCGTGGCCTCCTTCCATATGAATTTATGATCTGTCACTGCCTAGCCTCCTTCAGTTTCACTGTTTTATGAGTTTTCCTCCCTCACTTTGCATATCTGTTGCAGATCACTTATTTTTTCCCCCTTCCACATTCCCTTTGCAATATTCATCCAAGGGGAAACTTATTCCTTTTTCATTCCAGAATGCAGTCTCTCCAGGCCTGTTGGTTTTCCTTCTCTCTCCCGCCTTTCTGCTGCTTGCAACAGCTGTCACTTCAGGACCTAAAGGACACAAACACAACTAAGCAAGGGAGAATCACCAGAGCAGGAGTGAGACATGGCCAGAGGAATGAGGCTAAGAGGCTGGCTTTGTACAGTGGGCAGCATTAACACCATGCACAGCCCTGGCTGCTGAGCTACCACCATGGTCTGTTGGTGATGTGGTTGTAATGATGTCTCTTTCCATGGGGCAGCTTGTCCTCTTAAGCTCTGTGAAATGTTCTTCTTCGTAAAAATATATGTTTCTAGTTAAAGGCCACTATGAGAGGACATAGAAAGCCTACAAGGTCAGGCCTGTGGCTGCACAGTTTGAATCATATCTTTAGGGAAATCCAGTGCAAGAGCTGGAGATGCTGGGCAGCTGTGGGAAGGTTTAGTTTTCTGACTAAATGCATCTTCTGCTGGTGTTTTGACAGCTTTTGAAATTAGATGGCGCTTGCAAATATCCATGTCTCTTAATGCAAAATCTTTATGGATGGCTGTATCTGAAGGAAATATTCCCTGCAGGTTATGGTTGCAAATGATTGCTGATTTGTAAAACTCACGCCCCCAATAAAAAGCGATGGGTAGGTGGGGCTCTTTCAAGTCTTTCTCCCTGGAAATTTGAAGTGATTCATTTTGTAATCCAAATGTTTGTCCTTGAGCCTTTCACTAAGTTTCCAGTCTTGCATTCCGTCTGCATTCCAGCTAACACCAGCAAACCCCCACTGGTGCCTCCAGAGCCCAAGGTCTCCCAGCCAACCTAAAAAATATCATACCTGCAACCTTGGGATGGTTTTGTTTGTGCTGCCTGGCAGGTGACACCGCACCTGAGACACAGCTGGTGTAGTGATTTAACCCCCAGTTGGCACCGTGCAGAAATTTGCTCACCCCTTCCCAGGTAGGGAGGAGAATTGGAAAGAAAAGATAAACATAGTGGGTTGAGGTAAGAACAGTTTAATAATTGGGGGAAAAGTAATGATACTAATAATAAATACTAATAAAATCCATACTAATTTTAATGTAAAGGGGAGAGAGAGAGAGGAATAAAACTCAAGAGAAACAAGTGATGCACAGCCTAATTGCTCACCACCTATTATCTGATGTCCAGACTGCCCCACAGGAGTGATCAGCCCCTCCTGGCCAACTTGCCCCTGCTTATGTACTGAGCCTCCTGTTTGGTACAGAATATCCTTTTTGCCAGTTTGTCCTGGCCATGCTCCCCCTCCCAGCTTCCTCTGCAGTCCTTGCTGGCAGATCATGGGAAATTGAAAAGTATTTTACTTGGAGTAAGGATTACTTAGCAACAACTAGAACATGAGCGTGTCATCAAGATTATTCTCATACTAAATCCAGCACACAGCACTCCAGCAGTTACTAGGAAGAAATTAACTCTGTCCCAGCAGAAACCAGGACACTGTCCTCCAGAGAGGGGACAGTACAGCCACTGTGCAATCAGGATGTCTCCAAGCCAGTGTCATGGTCAACAGGCTGATGAATAAGAGATGAACAGTGTCTAAAACCAAGTGATATAGCAGGGGAAGCAGGAAGAGCTACTCATTGACTGTCACAGCTGTTGTCAGATCTCCTACACAGGACTGAGTTTCACAGAGCAGTGTTGAAGTGAGGTAAGGTAGTTAATCTTCTAACTGGTGGCCTCTTGCAGGACTCTCAGTACCTTGATGGGCTCTCACTGGCAGTGTAAACACCTGTGTGCAACAGGGAAGCACACGTGCAGAATCACACAGGTGCAACATGATGAGCTCCTATGTGAGGCGTTGCATGACTCACCAGTTTGTGGGTGGAAAACAGAGGTTTCTGCTCCTCTATTTCCATGATACAGCAAAGAGGTGTCTGCCATACTTGGGTGACTTGATATTCTTCTGTGACCTCAGGGAGTCGTGTCACGTTAAGCCACTTGCCTCAGGGAGGGACAGAGTACAGGGCAGGCTTTATGGGAAGATAGTTCTGGGCCACAGAGCCTGTGCAGGGGTTACAGCTGATACTCCAAGTTTTCTGTGCATTCTAGAAAGGCGAAATTAGACTAAGATTTAATCAAGGCAGTTACTAGTGCTTTATGAAGAGTCAAGATGGAGCTACATGTTGTGTTTTGTGGATGTACACTAATTATTTTTTACTTATTTGCAATTCTGCCTCCAGATACATTTGCTGTTGTCCCAGGTGTTCTTCAAAGACAACATCAAAGACAGGACCTCGTCACTAAAGCACCAGCACATCCTTAAACTGGCCCTGAGGATTCTGCCATTTCTCTGATAATGTTATTGCTTACTAGATCATGTTCTGTACACACAGTCCTATTAGCAGAACAGGACCTAATTTGTTTCTCTTGGCAGCAAATCAGAGCTACCAGTGTTTCAGGGTTCATGCTGAGTTAATGCAGAGTTCCCCACTCTGCCTGTAACTGANAAAAAATAAGATTTGTGATTAGAATATTCAAAAAAAAAAAAAAAAAAAAAAAAAAAAAAAAAAAAAAAGAAAAGAAAGGAGATTAGGGAGGAAGACTAAGAGAAAAGGAAATGTAGCTCATACTTCCTGCATGACAGTTCAGATCATTGCATTTGGAAAAATAAATCTACCTGCTACAAAAATGTACAATCCCCTGTGAAATGGGGTGTGTATGTGTGTGACTTCAGATTCTGGGGTTGGTTTAAGAGATTTCTCTTTAGCAGCAGTGCTTAGCACACATTGGTAACAGGTTAGGCATGTCCATTTCGAAATTGGAGCTGTCTAGGGAAGACTGAATGGAATAATTGATTTTTTTTTTTTACTAGACACAATAATTGAGGAATACTGGAAAAGGAAAGCTCAGAGAAAGAAGGGGCTGGGAATTGTGGTAATACAAAGTAGAGGAATCCTTTGGGGACAGATCATATCAACTGAAGTGGAAGAAATATATAGGCTTTTCTGTCCTTCTGGCCTCTTGTAATAGCAAAATGAAGAGGAGAGCTGGGAGTATGAAGGGAAGAATAAAACCAACTTCTTCTCTCTTTCACTCCACTTTCAGTTTAACCCTCTGCTGTCTTGTGCAATTGAAAGTAGAATGGGATGTCCTGCCTTTCTTCCTCTAGTTGATGGGTTGGGAAACTAATACTCCTGAAAAACAGTAGCAGTTCAGCAGGTTCAAAGCTAATGGGAAAGAGGCAGGCCTGGTAAGTCTGGGTTTGGGGTTTGGAAGATGACCCTTGAAGAATGTCTAACAAGAAGAAGCTCATGCCACCTCCTGAGAAGAATTCAAAGAATGTGTAGATGGTCTGTGTCAAGAAAAAAACCCCCCAAGATGTAGATAAATGTCTGCAAAACATCAGGAAAACTTGGAAAAACAACTGTCAATTTCTCTAAACTCTGCTGCCTACAAAACCCTTTTAGTGATTTATGGCATCTTACAATACCCCAGGTCACGAAGATGCACTGCCTTCCCTTGGAGACACCTGCTATACCAAGTAGCATATTATCACTTCACTTTCTGAGACTTTCTAAATTAATTGATTTATTTATCCCTTCTTATGTTTCTCTCCCTTACAGTAATTTTGCTGTCGTTCTTTTACATCTGCCTCCTTATCAGAAATGGTCCTAGTAACTTTTAGTCACTGCTTAGTGAACTACTACAAACTTTGCTCTTTTCACCTTTTCTTGTAATTAGATGTCTCTGTTCTGGTAATTAATATATATTGTTCTGTCAGTAGCTTGTGGGTATTGAAATGCCCAGAACAGAGAACAGTTTTTTAGATGTGACATCCATAGAGAAAGAAGAGCATGGGTTGCTGCTGCATAATCTATAGAGGGCTTCTGTGTACAGAAAAGGGCTTGCATTGTCTTGCCAAAGTCATANCACGTTTGTGCTTTGTTATGTCCCCACCCACGCCTTCATGAATTTGTTTTTCCCCTGTAAGAAGTCACCAGTTGCTCTACAAAATTCCCTCCTTACCACTGTGCACAGAACTGCATCTGGTGCATTTCCTTTTCCCATCATAATAATTTTAGCTAGTGTGTCAGGAAAGCAAGCCAGCATGCCCTGATGTGCTCAGTCATTTCCCATTGTTCCTAACCCACAGTGCTCCTGTATTCCTTGCTTAGCAACCCACTTGCTTTGCTTGTGCTCCTCAGCTTTGCTTTACATTTATCTCCAAAACCTTTCCCACTTCCCCAAACACCAATATACATCCTTAACCTGTGGTGTATGCAGCCCTTTCCAGTTCCCTTCCAAGCTCACTGCAGTTTATAGGACCGGAGCCTCAGCTGCTATAAATTGTTATAGCTCCACAGAAATCAATTGAGCTATGTGATTTGTTCACCAGCTGGACATCTGGCTGGGATTTTATGAGAGACCATTTGCCTGGACTGCAAATAGGGCATTAAAGGTCCCTAGGGCTACGTGAGCTTGGGGAATGAAGGAGGGAAAAGGAAAAAATAAAGAGATACTGTGGAATAAGCCAGCTCTAGCAGCCAAAAAACCTGGAAAAGAGCCAGATGAGACAGAGAAGACCATCAGCATGGACTTATGTACTCTGAAAATGCCATTAATTGTACTCCCTGCAGAGATCTTTCACCTCCTTATTTTGATGGTCCACCTAGTCCTTATACAAGTTCTTATTCTTAGTATTGGGTCACGTCACATTCTCTTGTATTTCAGCAGTATCTCAGGTAGCAAGACTCTTACTGTACAAGCTGCTGTACATGCACAAAAAGACCAAAAACTTATCTTAGAAACTTGCACACCACCTGCTACCAGTGGATACAGGCTGTGAGCAGAGTACTGCTATTAAAAAAAGAGCATGGACAACTTGAGGGGCAGTGAGCCTTGTCTTTAATGCTGAGAAAGTTGACCTCATGAGCTCCTGATTCCTCTACCTTCTTTCCTCCCTTCTTCAGGTCCCATCTTTTCACACTGCCCCTTTTCTTTTGGTGAATCTCCTCCTGAAAAAAACAACAAATCTGTTGGGCTGTATTGCTTAGAACAAGATAGTAAATGACAGTAATACCATGATGCCTCATGTCTGTGGCTAACACTGTGTCCCCCTTTTTCAAAGAGGAAAATCGGAAGCAGGAAAACCCATCAAAAGGAGAATGCTTTGAGAAGGACTACCCAGTGCATAACCTGCCTGCTGGTCGTGAAATCTCACGGTCACTCTCCTAGAGAGCCAGAAATCACCCAGCTTGTCCTAGCTGAGCCACAATAAGTCACTGCATACCTTCCCTTAGCTCAAGACGAGGTGCCCTTGCTGAGCCCGTGCAGGAGGAGGCCTGAGCAGAGCTCGGTGCCCTCTGGCTTATCACCAGCCCCATGTGCCAGCAGGCAGCTGCTGGTGACCCTGAGCAGAAACTCTTGCCCTGGAAAG
>VZTR01013400.1:20336-37333 GCA_013400775.1 Chaetops frenatus | reverse complement strand
GGATGTATCAGCAACAAGAGCAAGAAGGTGAAACTCCACACCTAGTATATCTGGGTACCAGCACATGGAGAGACCAGGAAAGCTCTGACTTGCTATCAGAATGATCCAGAGTGTGTTTTTATATTTATGCAATATATAAAATACACAGGTGTATTTTCCACTTGTGGACTTCAATCCTAATCAGTTGGAGAGGAGGACCAGCACTGGGCAGCTTGTGCTTTTTGTAAGTGCTGTGTGTTTATGTGGGTGCTGGCAAGGCAATGTTTCTATGTGTGAAGCTGGCTCATATGTGTGTGCGAGCATGCGTTCACTGGCTGGAGACTTCAATACCAAAATGCCTTTCTGACTTCAAAGTTCAAAGACAAGTGAGATATAGTAAATGTTTATAGATATCTGAATACATAAGCTTTGAGAAATCACTGTAAAAGTGGGACTACAATACAGACACCCCTGGTTGGTGCATACTGCTTTATAGCAGCAGTTTTCTCCTGGCCACCATTTTTTGTGCCATTTAATAACATTTTGGAGAGCTTCCTCACTTCAAGGAAAACCCTCTGAACCTTTGGTAGAGTTAAGCTGGGGTCCTGGGAGTGCAGACAAGCAAACTGCAAGCAGAGGATGCCAAGAAGCAGCTCTTCAAAAAAATATCTTCATCCTGCTGTAGAACTATGAAAACCATCTCAACTGCTCATGCTCTATTATCTCTATACCTGAGCAATATTCCTCTATGTGTTAAAAGAGAAAGTGGACTCTTTTACAAGACTTTTTTTCTTTTGCTGAGAGAAGGTTTCTTTTTTTGACCAGGAGCTTATGCCTAGTTTTGTAGATGGAGATGGAGCTCTAATGTGACTGTTGACACTTTATATTAATCAGGTATTATCTCACAAGAAAAGATAAAAGAAAAAAGAAAAATGAAAAAAGAAAAATAAGAGTAAAAAGAAAAAGAAAGAAAAAAGAAAGAAAAAAAACTTTTCAATCTTCTATCTCAAGAAAAGATAGAAAAGAAAAAGAAGAAAAGGAAGAGAAGAGAAGAGAAGAGAAGAGAAGAGAAGAGAAGAGAAGAGAAGAGAAGAGAAGAGAAGAGAAGAGAAGAGAAGAGAAGAGAAGAGAAGAAAGAAAAGAAAAGAAAAGAAAAGAAAAGAAAAGAAAAGAAAAGAAAAGAAAAGAAAAGAAAAGAAAAGAAAAGAAAAGAAAAGAAAAGAAAAGAAAAGAAAAGAAAAGAAAAGAAAAGAAAAGAAAAGAAAAGAAAAGAAAAGAAAAGAAAAGAAAAGAAAAGAAAAGAAAAGAAAAGAAAAGAAAAGAAAAGAAAAGAAAAGAAAAGAAAAGAAAAGAAAAGAAAAGAAAAGAAAAGAAAAGAAAAGAAAAGAAAAGAAAAGAAAAGAAAAGAAAAGAAAAGAAAAGAAAAGAAAAGAAAAGAAAAGAAAAGAAAAGAAAAGAAAAGAAAAGAAAAGAAAAGAAAAGAAAAGAAAAGAAAAGAAAAGAAAAGAAAAGAAAAGAAAAGAAAAGAAAAGAAAAGAAAAGAAAAGAAAAGAAAAGAAAAGAAAAGAAAAGAAAAGAAAAGAAAAGAAAAGAGAAAAGAAAAGAAAAGAGGAAAGAAAACTTTTCAATTATAACCTTTCCATACCTGGCAGCCTTGTGCAATGATTTCTTATTACAGTGAAGTCTTTTGAAATTAGGATGAGGATTCTCCCCTCTTTGTTCACTCTATCCATACTATTTTTAAATTTTTGAAAAGCTTGGAAAAAAAATATTATAGGTAGTAAGGCCTATTATTGGAGTTTCTCAGAGAGGCAGCTTTGAAGAAGTGTTTTTGAAATTCTGTCCTTTTTTTCATTAATAATGGAAGCTGTCCAGGAGTAAATCAAAACTTGAGCAACGAGCATGACAAACACAATTGTCTTTTCCCCTGAAACAAATTGCAAGGCCTCTGGTCCCACTCTTGCTTTTCCACCAGCCATCAGGCTCTGCAATTCTACTGTCTGGTCCTGTCATAACTTTCAAAGCCAACAAGAAAAATCACATTTCATTTCCAAAATGAATTTCAGCTCAAATCCAGCTCCTCAGATTAATCTCCATCAGTCCTTCCTGAGCATTAGTGGCACCAGCCTGTGTAGCCTTTCCCAGTATTCGTTTCACACATACGAAAGTACACAGATGGCAAATTATGGCAGTGACTGCACTGAATTATTATGTATAATTAGAGATGGGAGCAAGATTCTAAGAGGATATAAAGAGGTCTGATTCTATCAGACTTGCGGATTTATGGGCTTGGAGAAGGCAGCTGCTTTTTCTCTTATCTGTACATGTAGTGCTTCAGCACAGACATTTTACAAGCCATTCATGTGATGAATATAAGCAGGGGCTAACAAGGTGATGTGAGGCATAGGGAAGAAGGTGATGCACAACTGCCAGGAGCCTGCAGGTGGGTGGTGGGCACCCTCCGAGGAGCAACAAAGGAGACCTCAGCATGGCCAGGGTTGCTTCAGCAGCACAGACAGGGAGATGCGCAGGACACTATTTTTCCTCTTCATAACTGTTGACTGCAAGGTGTAGACTGCTCAGCTTCTTGACAAATATTTCAGTTTGAGGGAAAAAAAAACACCAAAAAGCATGAGAAAAAGAAGGCAGAATTATTATTTATATAAAAAAAGGTGGCTGAGGAGTAAGCCCACGTCTCCTCCTACGCGATCTTGGGATGAATTAGTAGCATTCACTGCTACACTGCTAGGTTCTGTGAGAAACACAAGATTGCACGTTTCATTTTAGGGTTGAGTGGAAAGACTTGACTGTGAAAAGTCAAAGCTTTTTAGACAACAGCAAAGTCTGATTTAATACTAAAAGAATTACATGAACACTGGTATTTTGTTCTCTTCTTTCAAATTTACTCAAGTAAAAAAGTAATTAATTCTTCAAGCACAGTTGAACCTTGCCCATTTTACACTAAAAACTGGATGACTCACTGAAACCTGCTAAGTTTTTCTAACTCATGGGCATGAAATCAACAAATAGTGGAAATTAATGCTTCACAAACCATACTTATTTGCATTTGATAACTTTTGTTTCATGTCATTTCTAATACTTTGGAGTTGCTAATCAGTCACCAAAATACAATTAGGGTATATTTTATAAGAAATGACACCTCAATAGACAGCCCATAAAAGACATCCAGTGTGTTTTTCTACTGAAATGAGGGGCAGATTGCCAATTAGATGAACCATCTAGAAAGTGGATGGAAGGTGCTTGACAATGACTTTTTTAATCAAATGAGCTACTGCTTCTTCTGTATGTTTTGCAATACTGGCATATATATTTAATGCAGCAAAACATTAAATATTTGACAAAGCTCACTGAAGATAGCTTGCTGGGTATATTTTTAAAATTTCTATAGCAAGAATTTAAATATATTGTTCCTTGCATTTTTTTACAGTATTCAATTTCATCCCTACTTGGTCAAATAAGCCATTTTTCAGCCAATAGACTTATTAAAACACTACCCTAAGCTTCCTTTCCATTTCTGAGATCTGACCTTTGAAGAGCCATTACAAACATTTTAATTGTATATTTATGAAAAATACTTACTATGAAAAATAAAATAGAAGGAATGTGTTTATCACAATTTTAAGGTGATCATGTTTAAAAAATAATAATGATGGAAGTACAAACCTCAGAAAAAAGCAACATGTGATACATGTGTGTCATGTAATATTTTCTAGTCAATCTTGCTAATACGTAGCAACATGTACTTAATTCTTCCTGCCATGACAAATATAAAAGAGCAATCTTAAATATTTAACACCGAAACATCTCCTCATGATACGCATCGTGTAATAATCCCCACAGATAATTAATATATCCAAACCCAAAAGCAATGAAAAAAGAAAAAACAAAACAAACAAAAAAAAAAAACCCCACAAAACCAAACCAAACCTAAATAAGCAAACAAACAAAATAAAAGAAAGAAAGAAAAAGGAAAGAACCCAAATTCCAAAACTCTTCAGTGTCAGCATGACTTTTATATGGGTCTAAAGATTGTCTGATGCTTTCTGAATTGCTACTGTTGCTGAGTATTATCAGTGAGCTCCACTTACACAGGTTCTGCCCGCATACTGACATCAACCAGTTAAAGCTCTGTTATTTAAGTGTCTTATTGTTTCTCATTCTCTACCTTCCTCTCTGAGTTTAAGAGCATGAAATACTTATAACAATAGCTGAAGCAATTACCTGTTCCAAACATCATTAGATCAGCTAAAAAAGTGTGGCCAAAAGACCTTTATGCCACACATCAGATATTGCCCAGCTTAGCCTCTTCCTTTCATGTAGAGCCATAGAGCCACTAGTCCAAGCTTTCACTGTGATCCAGAGGTTATTTTAATGTTTAGTGAGTTGGCTTTCCATCCAGAGATGGAAATTTCAGCCTTAGTTTCCATGAGAGCCTATTGCTTCTGCCTCCCCAGTCAGGGTATCCCGGTGAGTATCCAGATATGGCCCAAAAAGGGAAATAAAATAACTAGAGCTGGTCAGAAGACTGTCTTTTGTTCCAAATTGCTTTATTTTTGAAAGAAAAGCAAAGTCGTGCTGAGCTGGGACACAAAAGCTAACAATCAGAACGTTTTTGTGGGAGGGAAAAGCCAGAAAAAATTTCACTTTGGAAAGATGTGGGCATTTTTCTAGCTTGTTTCCTGGGCTGCCCAGCTCCTCTGGCTGCCCGCTATGTAGGCAGGCTCCCACAGAGCTGAAAGCCTGCTCGGCAGAGGGAGATGGGCAGAGAACGAGGGAGAAACCCTGAAACCTGCTGACTACCAAGAGAGACTGATAGAAGGACTGCTGCTCTCTGCTTCACTGGGCTGATAGGGAGACCCTGGGCAGCAGATACCCAGCTAACCAGCAATCTACTCTTCTGGTGACCAAGAGGCTGCTGCCACCAGGAAGGTCAACATTTGGGATGAGATTTGCAGAGACAGACAGCCAAAAGAGCCCAGGAACCCTGACAACTTGAGTTATGTATTGTTCAGGTACCGGTCACCTTTACCCTGCAACCACCAGCTGGGGGACTTGGAAACCCCAGCCTTCCTCCAGCTCACCAGAAACAAGCAGAGACTTTGAATAAAATCAAAGAGAAAGTTGAACTGGCAGAAGAGTAGGCTTGAGGAATTATTTTCCAACAAACTGTCATTTCTCAATGGAAATTAATTTCATAAGGAAGCTCTTGATCACCCCCGTAACTTGAGGAGTTACATACACTGAGGCTGAGTGACAGGCTTAGCACATGTACTTTTAAGGGAAAAATGAGCTTTGATTAATTTCAGAGGGCATTACTGTGCCAGAACCCACCAGCTGTTCAGTGGCCAAGAACCTACCGTAGAAAGCAGACGTGGGCAGTCGTGTGTGTAAGGTCTCTTGAAGCAGGGACCTGCAACCACCTGTGCTCTCTTACTAGTGGAGGTGCCACAGTTTGATGAGCTAAAAGTCTGGGGTGAGCAGTTTTGTTCATTAGGAACCTGATATGTTCTGGAAGAGTTATAACACAGCTGGTAGCAGTCTCTGAAAGTTTCAATAAAACAATTGTTTTCTGAAGAAAAAGGAGATGACTATATGTCTGGTCATGTAGTTCCTGTTTAAATTAATCACCTGCACCTGGACATTTCAATATTTAAGGTGAATTTTTTCCTGATACAATTAAATGCCCAAATGTGGCCCAAGACAAAAATTAAGACTAAGGCTTTAGAATCATTAGATTTGCTGCCTGAAAAGAAATGGTCATTTATAAACTATCTAGCAAGGGAGATACATTTAGCAGAACCTGACATCCTTCTGCTATACTTTATACTAGGTAACAAGAGCTGTAATACCCCATATTTCTTGTTTCCACTATTTTTTTTTTAACTTTCTTTTTTCTCTCAAAGGGCTAAGATAAGCATATTGAACAAACGTATTTTTAGCTTAGGCCTCTGATCACATTCTTTCAGGACAAAGGAATTACAGATCTGCTTGCAAATATTATGTTATTTCTTTTAGTTGTCTTTGTGCAATTTTGGATTAGGCTTTCAGTATTTACCTGCAGGGAATTCGTGCTGAGCCATAAAAGCCTAATAAAGCAGTGACTGGTGAGGCACTAAAAATACCTTAGTCTGAAATAGCTTGTTTCAGCTCTTTATCAGGCACTAAAAAAAGTGTATTGCCTGATATCTTACAGGAGGAGGATGATTTCCAGAGACCAAACACAATACCTCTGGAAGTGATAGAAGGAGAAAAAAAGAGAGTGTGACAAGCTAAGCACTGGATGTCCCCTTTCATAAAAGCAGAAAATCTTCACAGCACAACTTTTTTATAGCTAAGAGAAGCTACCCTGGAAAAGGTAGTCCCAGTTCAATGTTCTTGTTCACAAATTTGCCCTGCACTGGCTGTTCTCTTAGTCCTTTCCCTAGTTCAACTTCATATTTCCTCTCCTTCCCTCTGTGCTTGATCATTTCATCTCCCTATAATTTCTCAGACATTATTTTTAATGATTTCTCACCTGTTCTCCTCTCTCACCTTCTGAGCCTCTCTCCAACTAATGTGCTGATACATCGATGATTAATTAAGCTTCAGTCCTCAGTTTTGGTTCATTTGTCCTTCTCTCCCATCATAAGAATTTTGCTTCCAACTCTGGTATCTGTTTTCCTTACTTCTGCTCCCATCCTGCAGAGTGGACTAATTTCCCTCATGTGTATTTCAACTGACATGTTTTATTTTGACTATCTTCTATTTATCCATGTTTCTCTAATTTAGCTGACAGCTGAGTTGACATCAACAGCTCAATGCATTTTTACTTCTTAGACCTACTCACAAGCAGTCCAGTTGCATGAAAATCAGCTGGGGTTTTCTGACCCTTCCTTGCCTGCCACAATCCAGGGAGCTTTTTCTCTCATTATACAGAATTGTTAAATGGTTTTTTTTGGTCTACAATTTACAAGTTCTTCATTGTCTGTTTATAAGTATTGATGTACAGATAGTGTAACCATTAGAAATAAATCACACCTCTAGGCCTTAACCTTTCAGGAATTACAATAAGTCATAATCAGCTCAAGATGCAGATGCAGATACAACTCCAGATCACTGTTCTCAGTTTTTGAGATGAAATTTAGAGTGTTTCTATGAGACTGACTTAGAGATACAGAGTGTATATCTAAATAAAAATATTTAGAGACTTTTAAAGAACACTTAGGACTGTCTATAATTTTCAGTTCAGATCTCAAACTTGAGTTGGAAATACAATTTAGTGGGAGTCTATCTATATTTACTTGCAATTATTACTTCCAGAAGTCAAGCAGTGGATATGAAATACCACCAGCCATAAAAATCAGTAATTCTGATACAGCTACTCTTCTACCTGTCATTACATGGTGTGACATAATTTAAACCTGAGTTTTTAGCTAATCAGGAACTATTCTCCTCATTTTTTTCCCACCGTCTGATGTTCCTACACTTCAGAGGCAATGCATTATGCAGCAGACTTTACCCAAAATAATGTGGACAGCCAGGTAAGGTAGCAGCAGCAAAAATTATGTCTGATGCATTGACTATAATAATTATTCAGAAAGACTGAGCTTTAAACAGCCATAATTGGTGAGTGCTGAGTGGCTGTTGCTCTAGAACATGTCAGGCCTTCAAGTGAAAAAAGAGCATATTCTTTATTTCACACATTATTATTTATATTATTAATTATCTTCATTTGTCTGAGTATTTCTGGTCAGGAAAGTGTCTGGGAGGTTTGACAGCCCAAAGTTTGCCTGTTTTGTTGCATTTCCACAGGACTTGAGGCCTGAGCAGCCACAGACATCCACTTACCTGCTCTAGGTGACCCTGGTCTCCAAAAGTCCCTTCCCACCCCAACCATTCTGTGATTCTGTGATTCTGCTTGCTCCCTCTCAGCTAGTTCTATGGCAGTGGGGCAGCTATCCCAAGAGCCTTTTCCCATTCTCATTCTGAGTAACATCCAGCTGCATCTTGGACCTCCTTGTTCCAGGGAAGAGCATCCTGAGCATCCACCAAATTTCACTACTAAAGATACACTCTGAAGATAGGCATTAAGCAAGTTGTCCTTTGGATAATGCTGGAGGCCCCTTTAGAGAGGGATTGACTCTGGAGTGAGATAGAGAATAATAAATATGAGGTGCAGGAGTTTTCAAATGCTCCAGCAGCACGAATTGGAAGATACTACAAATCATTAGAAAGGAAATGCCAGAGCCTCACACAAGATCTACACGAAGTTCAGACTATACAAGCTAAACATTGTGTAACACCAGCAGCATGTTCAGTATATCTATTTTGAATGATGTATAAATAGAGTTAGTTAATTTATTGAGTGAAGCCTTCCTTCTCTCTTGAGGCTTTGTGGAAAGATTTTGTTTTCTTTTAAAACAGATAAATAAATTCCAGACCATCCCCTCCCCTGTTTGCAACAATCCTTTCCTCTTCCAAGAAGCAGCCCCTGAATAAAGACACATTACATCAAGCAGCTCTATAGAAGGCGTCTTTAATGCAGTAAATCTGTTGTATGGTATTAGCATGGGGTAATAGTGGAAGCTCTGCTAACAGTAGGTTTTATATTATCAACAAAAAAGCTGAGTAAAAAGTAGGGTCTTCGCCTCCATTGTTCCTGCTTATAGAGTTACAACTCAAGAACCATTTATTTTTCATTCTGCTNAAGTTCAGACTATACAAGCTAAACATTGTGTAACACCAGCAGCATGTTCAGTATATCTTTTTTGAATGACACATAGAGTTAGTTAATTTATTAAGTGGAGCCTTCCTTCTCTGTTGAGGCTTTGTAGAAAGATTTTGTTTTCTTTTAAAACAGATAAATAAATTCCAGACCATCCCCTCCCCTGTTTGCAACAATCCTTTCCTCTTCCAAGAAGCAGCCCCTGAATAAAGACACATTACATCAAGCAGCTCTATAGAAGGTGTCTTTAATGCAATAAATCTGTTGTATGGTATTAGCATGGGGTAATAGTGGAAGCTCTGCTAACAGTAGGTTTTATATTATCAACAAAAAAGCTGAGTAAAAAGTAGGGTCTTCGCCTCCATTGTTCCTGCTTATAGAGTTACAACTCAAGAACCATTTATTTTTCATTCTGCTTCTAACTGAAGCAAGAGGAAAATCAAATCTAAGGGGTTTGGATGAGCATCCAAACTGAGAAAATAAGCCAGAAGAGGATCTGACTAGCTATATGCCATGGATCCAGATGCCCAAAATAGTACGGATTCCTTAAAAAAATATCTGAAGAAGTAAAGAGAATACCTAATACTTTGTTAGGAAGTTTGATAAATAATTTATCTCCTCCTTAAATACTCCACCTAAATTTTTAGTCTGACACCTATGACACAGTTACAGCAGGTTTGAAACAGAGCAGTACCCAAAGCAGCAAGAGATTTGTCAAATTCTTGCTAAGTCAAGTGACAATGATTATGTTATTATTTAATGCCATCATTAAATAATAGACGCTGTCACCAGATCACAGTGAACATTCTAAAAATGTCCAATTTGTCCTCAGCAATTTGCTCCCTGCATCTAACATGGAGGTATCTACAATGATGAATCTCACATGCAGCAGTTTTCATTTTAAAAATATTTCTGTGAAAACCTGTGTTGTGGGTGTTTTAGTTTGGCCCCAATGACACGTCTCTTCCAGTACATATATTTGCAAATGATGCTCAAGTGAGTCATTGGACACTCAGTTATGTTTAACAGTCACATTAGGGCTGTTGTCATTCTTCCTCAGGAAATTCCTGCAAGTCTGTTCTGGCTCATCTCACTCTTTGCCCATCAATCAGACATTATTGTTCTGAGTAAGGGTCCCTAAACACCACAAGAATGGTGAGTGAACAGCTGTGGTATGAAAACAGGACCTTATCTGTAATGATCAAAGACCTTGAGTGAAAGCTGCTGAACTATTGTGGAAATAAAAATTTAGTCCTTGATCAAAAACTGACCAAGGTCAAATCCCAAGCTATAGTGTTCAAAAGAGTTCTAGAATTCCCGAAGTGTTGCTGGGCTGGGGAAACTGGGCATACATGCTTGAGGGGCAATGGGTTCCTTCTGCTTACTGAAATCTGGTTTCAGGAATACTATCAAAAAATGACCTTGTTACAATCTGTCACAAGTAATGGTAAGCCATGGTCATTGTGGCAAAGCCATTTTGCAGAGGTACACATCTAACTACCTGAGTCCTTTCGATATTCTGGAACTCTGAATTTGAGTTTGCACCCTTTGCATTCTTCCTGAAGGAGAAATATTTGTCTAAACTCTGAGCCGCACTTGCTCAAGAAACTGAAATATTGAAAAAATATTACTACCATTTTAGAGTTTGGGCAAATCCTTCTTATTCAGAAACCATCTTATCACATCATTTGTACAGCTCAGGAAGCTACCTTGAGAATTACAATTTACTTTGGTAAAAATCTCCAGAAGCTACTGTTAATTCTAAGCAGGCAAGGAACCAGACCCTTTGTTCTAGAACATTTTTTCACCATTACATGCTACATGCATTGCTTCATGCTTGCAAACCTTAACTGCTTGCAGTGAAGACTTCCAGTGAAAGGCCTTGGCAGGAACTGACTTCTGTTAACAGATCAGTGCTATCACTAGTGTCTGATCACTTTGCAAGACTGGCTAGCTCAAAAGACCACAAATAAATCAAGCACATGAAATATTTTCAGTTTCAGATAACCCATGAAAATGCATACTAACCTTTGTGGGGTTTGCTGATTTTTTGTTCGCATTAAGTATATCTGGTGGAGATCCATCAAACCAGAGAGAAAGGATTTTACTGAAAATGCAGAAGACAAACAAGACAGTAGTGACTGTTGACCTGGTATTGTTGGCAAGTTCTTTGGCTACATTTCTTGTACTTGTTTCATCCCACCTAAAGTGGTGATGCCTGTGAACAACAGCTGTAATCAATACCACTACAGACTACACTTTCAATAGACACACTTTCCTAGAAAAGGAAGGAAATCATTGAGACCAAAACAGAAAAATGCAAGACCCTCCTGAACTCTGAGCCAATCAGTCTGCATCACCGATATATACTCATGGACCAGACAATGAGATGTTCTTTTCTCTGAAGTTGTTGTCTGCTGACTTAGCTACGTTTGCCATAGAATCTTCAGATTACCACACTTTTCATCAATCACCTGAGGGGACAATCCAAGGCACAGGGGACAGATCCAGCAATATATTGAGGCCAGCTCCTTGTTTGAGCTCTGAGGCCACTTTTCCTGCAGCATTTCAGTGAAAAAATGCTTGTTTATGCTTTTCCTGTTACGAGCTTAACTAACTGTGATCATTTGGGAGACAGAATCTTGAAGCCTATAATTAATTACCTTCAAGTTGTAGGTAATTAAAGATGTTGATCCTTAACTGTTGAGTAAGCTAGCAAGGAGATATACTGTAAGGCACATTGCATCAAAGTAATGTAAACTACTATTCTGAAGAAGGGAGAAGAGAGAAGCTGAGAAGACTTATGCTGGTACTTGCCCACATTACCTTAACACATTATTTTAGAAAAAAGTAATTTCAGAATACTGCAGTAACCCTGTGTTAAAAATCAGGGCACTGAATATGCACAACTAGAATTAATAGTGTGTCAAGGAATAATTTTTGTCCTTGGTTAAATAAGATAGCCTGGAAAGATCATGTTGGGCTGAAGTCTCTTCAAGGTTGATTGCTCCAGATCTGGTGACTCTATTAGAGAAAAGAAGTTTCTTTCAATTTGAGGAATGATCTTGCACCAAACCATTTGCTTTTTTTGCCTGAGCTCTTAATAAAGAGGTAGAATTTCCAATTAGTAAACATAAGATGAAAAGCTTTGTCTCTACTGGTCTCCTCTTACTGCAGAAGCCTCATAAAGATTCCAGTATACTGTATACAGGACATAGACACTATGTATTTGACAAAACAGGGATGACAATTAGTCTCATAATTCCCTAAGGACAAGTTCCAAAAACCACATTTGGGCATCTAAAGCACTGCTGAAGAAGAAAATATGAAGATTCAAGACAGTGATTCAAAAAGAAAAAATCCTGATGCCTGAAAGTCTGTCTGTACTTAAGCCTTATCCAAAGAAAACTTACTGGGGTGCCAAATGCTGTGCTAGCACAAATGGCCAGAGATATTATTTTCTTGATTGACATGGACATATGATATAATGCCATCTCCAACCTAAGATTCCATCTCCATCCTAAGATTCACAAAATAGGCATGCCTCTTAGGAGACCCATCTGGAGGCCTGATCTGCACAGACCGCACACACACTGAATTTAATGAAATGGCAACAGCAACTGCTGTTAACAGCAGTGGCAGCAGTGACTGATCACTGTTTATACAATACCTTAGCCATCAGGGCAGTTGCCAAGTAAATAGGAGGCAGAAGATTCTTTAATCACTCAAATGTTCTCAACAAGGTGGAAGACAGCCCTGTTTGTCTTCACAGGACTGAGCCACTTGGTATATCTAAACAGGTGGACAACCAAAAGGTCAGTCTGAGCTAAGCACAGGCAGGAATCTCCTCACCCAGTGCCTGGCTACTCTGACTTTTATTTTGAGCTGCCTGGTGGTGCCCAGGCAGCCTCTGGGATCTCTGGTCTCCCCCAGGAGCAGACACATTTGCTTTGGGTGCTGCAGTGATGGGTGACATAGCCTTCAGCTCCAGTCTGGGAGCTGCCTCCAGGATCTCCAAGTAGAGGAATTTCTCCATTGCATCCTGCCAGTTATGGGGGAAAGGCACCCTGAGGCAGAGGTGGTTCAGGGGTAAATGTCACAGGTGAAAGCTGCAGATTCTGGTATTCTTTTGCCTGTTAAAATGAGAACGATGAGCCATTGAAATAATTTCCCAGGGAAGTGGCGGATGCCCCAACATTGGACACTTTTAAGATTCAGCTGACAGAGTTCTGGGCCATCTTGTCTAGACTGTACCTTTGACAAGAAAGGTTGGACCAGATTACCCTTGAGGTCCCTTCAAACATGTTCGTCTATGATTGTGTGATTCTATGATAATGTCTTATTTTTTCCTTCTTACAAAGTTTTGTTCATACAAGAAGCTCTGGTTTCACACACAGCCTTTTAGGCACAGTGTGTTGAGAATGACCCTGCTTGGGTGCTACGGTGCCTCAAAAGACAACACTGCATTGGCAGGAGTTGTGAAATGGGCCTTGGGGCTTCCCAAGTTAGCTGAACTCTGCTGCCACAAACAAGGTGCCTGCAAAAGCCCTGGTGAAATTAGTGTGTTAGAAATCATGGCATTTTCAATATTTCTGATTAAAAAGCATATACTCGAACAAAATAATACAGAAATTGAAATATTTAAGGTCAAGTAATGTCTCCATAAGAGTCAGTGGGATATTTGACACAGACTTTTAATAAACAAGGATAAGACTCTTTATGAATCTTTTTATGAGAAACAAGTGATATCTTAACGTACTAGTATTTTTCCAAACTGTTTTAGGAAATTTATTAGTAACTGAAGAAATCTGAAAAGCCCAAAATGTTGAAAATTCGCAATTGCCATAGCAATGCCTATTTTACTGTTGAATATCATAACTCCAGAGAGACGAAGAGCTGCCATGATCAGACGGCTTCTTTTAAAATTTCCTGATTGCTAAAATCAACCAATTTTACTGCATAATCCTCTTTAAACACAATAACAAAACCAGCTTCCCTCAACATTAGTCACAGTGTGCCAAATGGTTTTCCACACCTTTCCATACACAAACAGAGATCACTTTTGCTTAACACTATTAAAGATCATTTTTGTTACAAAACAAAATATAGAATCATGTTAAGTAACAAATGATATTGCAAGATCTGAAAGGAACCTTTTCTTTCATGACTCAGTCTCACTGAGGGACACAAACAGTCTGAGTTGTCTCTATATCCTACACATATGCACTGTGACATTGACTTACTGCACAGTAGACAAATATTAGAAGCCCCCCCAAAAGAAAATAAATTTGTCATAGTGTTATTACCAATGAACTTGTCTTGGTTATAGATTCAGAAGTGGATGATCTGCCTCTGAAATATACTTAGTAAAATATGTGATAATTTTAAGTGCACAAAAATATTACTGATGTGCTAAAAGCTATCATTCTGCCCCTCAAAGGAAATGGACTGCCTCTGACCTCAGCAGGCTTTCAATCAGACTTTAGAATTTCTGAGCTGGAGGACTTGTGGCCAATGGGAGCCAGGCAGACTGAGAGGAATAATGCTGGGCAGCACATCACTGCTGAGAAAGTGTCCTGTTCCCTCACTGCTCCCTCTGGCCTTTGGCTCCTTGGAAAATGGATGCAGCAGCAGGTACTTATGTGGTATTACCAAAATCTATTATGAATGTTCTTATCCTAAGAAGAACCATTACAGAGGACAAGATCCACATATTCACGGTTTTAGCATCGATCTCTTACAACTAACAAGAGTTTTTTTAAGCAATGGAAATTTTGTCACCTCAGAGCAATTTTGGCACACTTGATGAAACCTCAGAGAAGAAAGATCATGGAAAAGCCTGATATGGATGTCCCTGTTTGCCAGCATGAGTTCTGACAAAGCTGAGTGTCAAGGTTGAAATGGGTCATTCCATCAGAGTGATGAGACAGTCTTGCTGCTTGTTGTAAAGTTATTTATTGTAAAGCGCCATCAGGCTCATGAGGGTGAGATTTGACAGTCTATGTCATNATGTCTAGAGTGCGGTTAATGTTGTGGAAGGTTGTGCTACTGAACATTCAATTGTGCTATAGGTTTCTCTACTAACTGACACTAGCTTCTTCTGTGCTTAAGGCACTTTAAGGCATATTTCTATTTGCTAAAAACTAGATTCACATTCTTGTTTCGTGTTGGTATGGCTTCATGTATCTCAGTTTCTCTAAAGGTCCCAAATCAGCTCTTGCATTCCTCTGTACTTCCAAGCCTGCATGCACAGGATACAGAGGAATTTCCATTCCATCTCCAACAGCTGAGGACATCCATGCTGGAGGTGACAGCAGAGGGTGGAGGTGGAGGGCTGTCTCAGTGGGAGCAGTGCAGCTGTGACATGGCAGGGACATATTTGCACAGTGCAGTCTTCAAACCCAAATCTTCCCAGTTATTTTGACTGATGAGGAACAGAGACCCTATTATAATAAAAGAATCTCCTGATATTCATTAAGTACTGTAGGGAACAATAATACAACTCAGTAGAGGAAGCAACCTGTTTTATTTTATTTCTGGCTACTTATAGCTCACTTGAACATATTGACAATTGCAAACAATTCTGTAGACTAGCTATTTAGACACCCTGCTGAATGTATCCCAACAGAAACTTGAGAGGTTTATAATTTTCTAGCCAGAGAGAATTAAACTTGTGATTCACTGAAGAATGTTACAAATAAACTCAGACATTGATTTTTTAAACTTCCACTTTTTGTAAATTATCTTTTAATTAGATTGTTATCCCAATTTACCCCCTCACTCTCAAGTGTAAGTCAATCCTTTTATGTGCAAATAAACCCCCAAACACCTCATTAACATTTCAGCATAAGAAATTGCACTAGCACTTCATTTAAAATCTTGAGCATTGGATTAAAAGGAAAAACTTTTGCAAGGCTCCAACATAGCACCAGCTTTACCACATTAGAGGAAAACTTTAATTCAACTATTACTGTCTCCAAGGAAATTGAAGTTAATTCTAGCTTCCACCTTCTTCAACCTTCCACCTTACAGAATTCTGGTAAAAATGTATAGCCTATTTTTGAAACCTCTGTAAATATCTCGAATGACTTTTTTTGCTGCCTAGATCAATTTCCTGACTAGCAGACTCCAAATAGACTGAATTAAAATATGTTTCATATTATGTGTCATTAGTAAGCGAGCACTCTTACCTTTTCAGATAGAAGACATCTTTACATTTGCATTTGAAAGGAATGAGTAATTTTCAGCTTTGAGAGAATGTAACTTGCATGTTTCCTGCATAATTTTGCATTACACTTAAAAATTCTCTCTCTCCTGCCATATCTTTCATATCCCTTTATGCTCAGTATCTCTTGCCCTGCCAGTTTGTCCATATCTCTCATGAGTACTGACTGGGTACTCCCAGATGAAAGATGAAAGCTCAGTCTTGCTCTGTTTTTCTTCAAATCATTTCACCAGTGTCTGCTGGGGATTATCCATAGAAAATAATTTACAAAAATAATTTATTTGCTACATAAAAGGCAAAATAAAAATAAGGTTTTTCTTCTACCTAATTAAAATTTGTGCAAACTCAGCATGAGACATTTTTCTTTTAAGCAAATACCCATTCTCCATCTTTACAGAGTACCATAGGAGTCTTTCTACACAGAGCAAACCAAAGAAAAAGTGTCTTAGACCTTCTCTTGTACATTTTAGCTTTTGTAGCGGAGTCATTGCCTGGTGCTTCTTCGCCAGTGGAAATCAACATTGAAAAAACAGAAGTTTTTTCATCTCTTCTGTTTGGGTAAACAAAAGCTACTCATCAAGAAGGATCACAGATTATTTTATGAACCTTTTAATAGCAGTGCCAATGAAAGGATGTTCTCTGTCCTATGTAAAGGATCTAGAGGATATATTTTGCTACTGAAAGTTCTGTCCTACCTCTATTTAGTCTGTATGTAATGACCTATGGCAAAACCAGACAATGTACATGACATGATGGTGGGCACCATATCCCTTTGTCATGTTTCACAGACTAATCTTTATAATTATTTGCAATAGTGACTTTTTGTTATTTGTGTAAATGATATATTTTTCCTTTATTTCCCCCAAATTTTCGAGCTGCAATCGCAACTTCTTGATTTTTCAAACCTTCATCTTAACTGCAATAAAGATCAAGTTTTGAGTAGGAATTCTCAGAAAATGGTTGTAGTGTAGCATACTCTGTGTTTTAGCCAGTCTATAATAACACTAAGTATTGCATGTCTGATGTTTGCTTTTTTTGTTTGTTTTGTTTTTGTTTTTTTTTTTTTTT
>VZTR01013400.1:0-12586 GCA_013400775.1 Chaetops frenatus | reverse complement strand
ATGAACTCCACGAGAGACTTGTGTTTCTTGTGGGGAAAATCTCCATAGTGAGACAAGAGAGACTCTTCTTCCAATTGGACTGATGAAAGCCTATTTCAAGAGTGGTAAATTGACCAGGGGTTTTCTAAGTTTGTTTCTCTGTGTTGTTGATGAGAAAGATAGTAGTAAAGGAAGATAAATGAGGTGGGAGAAAGGAACCATCTTGGGTGGGGAGCTGGGGGAGGAAGAAGAAACCACCTGGGGGTTGATTTTGATTTTGTTGTTTTTTTTGTTAATAAACTATTTTTATCTTTGAAGTTTAGGCCTGTTTTGCGTTTCTCTTAATCCTTATTCTCATGAAACCACTACACTGCACTCTCGCCTGGTGTGAGCAGGCGAGCAGGTGAATGTGAAATCACTACACCCATGTCCCAGCAGGATGGTCAGACGGGCAGATGGATGTCTCTGGCCCCAAGACAGTGTCTCTAATCACAGTCATCCACTGAGAAGTTTGTCACTGGAGCAGCACAGCAAATAAAAGGATTGTACCTTCTGAAGAGCTGACCCAAAATATATTTGTCTTGAAGCAGGAAATTTTCAACATTTAGTCCTCCTAAAAGAGTTTATCTTTCTTTTCTGCTGCAATGGGAAATCTCTGGCATCTGAATTCACTAGGCATGGGATCTGACTCTTACAAGAACCTACAGTTTTTACAAATTACTGACTTGGAAACTGATGGGGTGGACAAAATACTTTTAGCCAGTCTTGTAACCTGATTTTGATACTTGGCAGGAATTTTAAAGTATTCACACTCCTTTTTGTTCTCTTATTTACTATATTGTTTTTCAGAACTTATCTACTTTCATGACAGCTTCTGGTTGTGAAATAATGTAAAACACTCCTGAATATAATGGAGGGTTTTAAACTATATGTTCAGACAGGGTAATAACACATAGTACAAGAACATGTCCTGAACAAAAGTGCAATAGCAGAGTGTGAGGAAAAAAACCACAAAAACCAAAAAACCACCACTTAACACAACTCTATACATATTTCTTAATTAGATAGTTGAAATCCACACTATGTCAGGTATGACATAATTCTCTAATAGTGACTCTTCTCTTTCTCTTGTATATTATGAACACCATTGTTTTTTCAATTATTGGTAAATCTGATGATAATTTCTGTAAAAGTCTAAAGGGGACTATTCTGTTAAATCTTCCCTTTGAGTTCAGGTGTCCTTAAAGGTGTCTCTTCTACTGACAGACCTTCACATTTCCTTGTTCCAAATGGGTGATTCTCCCCAGAAAAAAAAATTATATATAAAGACATGAGCACTTTTATCCTATAGGTGAGATACAGACAGGAAAGTTCTCATTTGCAAGTCTTGCCAAAGCCAGAGGCATGAGATAGACCCCGAGTAGTTGAGTATTCATTGTTTCTGCAGAACCATTGTTTCTTGGGGCAACTTACCACTGGAAACTGAGGTGCCAAGGGGTTGTAGACACAAAGTAGCTCAAGAGGGGTTTGTGAAACTCTTAATGATATGTGATTTAGGCACCCTGAAAGGCAGTTAGGTAACAAGTCCTCCAGCAAATCTGGCGTCTTGACCTGGGTATTTTATCATCTTATCCAGTCTTGAGCTAGATGGGGAAATGGTGAAGCATTACAGCCTGACTGCTGAGGGGAAGTAGTAACCATACAGAATTCAAACCTGCCACTGCTTGTACCTTCTAAGAATTAATTTTGATCCTATGATCTCACTTCTGAAACTCTTACGTTCCCTAGTAAAGGTTATTGAAATGTCAGTAGTGCAAAAATTGGCGGCCTAGAGGTCTTTTTTTACTAGCAGCATGACCCTCTAGTGAAGCTAATTCAATTGATTTTTATGTGACTTGAGGACATATCGATTCACATTATTAATTAATACCATCCACATAGCTAGTTTAGGAGCTTGAAAAATCAAACCCACAAGAGAAACACGAAAACGTGTGGTTTTCCTCCTTTACCTGACAAAGCTTACAGTAACTGTGAAGATAGAAGGGTGTGTGTGGACTAGCAAAAAAAAAATCAAATAAAACTCCAAAACTAATTCCTGGGAATATTTTTTTGTTAAGATGCTTCTGTCTTACTGCAATAAGCTCTACAGATAACTCCTTCCCAGTTCAAAAAAAAAAGCAAGCAATCTTACACATTTCTAACAGCAAGTCAAGATTTCCATGAAGCATGTCTCTCTGTGTGCTCATACACCATTGGTTTCTTGTAAGTTATATTGGGCCAAAGCAATTGTGCATTTCTAAGACAAATCTACTGCTTTAGCATTGAAGGCACAGCCCCTCTACCACATAGATTTTACTTATTTCAGGAATCAAGAGATTTTAAGAGCTCACCAAGGTTAAATATAGCATCCTGTGTGCAAGCCAAGTTGCTATGGTGACATTGCTTCATACTTGCAATACCTACTTGTTAATGTAGGCTTTTGGCCTTCTGTTTTCTAATTGCTGATGGATGAACTATCAAACTGTCTTACATTAACTGTACAAAGGTGATGTGAATCATATTTCAAAACACCAAACTAAATGTGGTGCAATTAAAACTGAGAAAAATGCATCATCTCAAATAAAACTCTGTTAAGAGAATTTTAGATGTAGGCATCACCTTTTAATTTGAAGCAATATCATTTCAACCTATTAGACACAAAATATGTTCCAGGAGGTAAAGATGGAAGAAGGTGTTACAGTCAGAAAAGCAAGACATGAAATGTCAGGAAAGTATATTGTTGTCTTCCAAAAACAATAGCATGAGAAACTGAATATTTCTAAGGTTCTGGTCTCAGTCCTGTGTGTTGTCCTGGCCTCCACCCACTGGGAGTTGAACCTCACTGCCTACTACTTGTAGGCATAAATAAAAATAATATGTTCCACCAGATACATAAAATATTTTTTATTTGCACCTTTGCACATGTCTTTATTTGCAATTTGAACAGTGCGATGCTGCTGCAGAAAGCTTTCCAAGAAAGCAATATATTTCTTGTCTATGGCTCTAATGATGATGTTGGGAGGGACAGCAACCTTCTTTAGGCATTAAATAAGTATAAAACTTCTGGACAGGGATCTTAACAGAGATCACAGCTCTATTCACAGTGGTAGTTTAGAGCTTTCTCATCTCTACTAGGAACAATCAAAGATATGTGAAAAGTTAGTATGTTCAAAAACCATTAGGCCTTTTGTTTTAGAATTTGTATATAGGCAGATGGAGCAATTATGTAGTCCTAGTGCATTGTTAAGAAGCAAAATATAACCAGAGTAAATGCTTCCCAAAGACCCTTTTATCCACAGTGAAGAAAGGCTCTGATTGCATTTTTACAAGCTCCAGAACATGCTGAAAGTGAAGGTTTCTCTTCTTCTTCTTTTCAGCATTTGGGCTTTTCCCTTAGAATTCTGTGTCACTCAGCATCTTTTGCTACCCAGTGACTTCTGACTAAATGCATGCCAAAAGAGAAAATCTGAGATATATATTTCATTCCCTATCATTTGACAAAAATTATCCTGAGGCAAAACTTACTTTTTTCTGACATTCAGAATGTTGCAGTGTCACCATCAGTGTGCAAAACCATTTTGTGTACAACTACATTTCACCTGATTAGGTGTATCCAGACATATTTTTCATTTGTAAAAACAAGCATAATGTTCTAAATATTTTTCAAAAACTTTATAATTACCTTTCTTCTGAGGAAGCCATAATTTAGATCCAGAAGAATAAGTGCTAATCCTTGGAAGAGGAACAAAATTAGATAATTTATATGAAGAACCCTTGACTATTCTGCCAAGCTCATTGAGGTGAAAAGTGGCCTTAAATGCGGATGAGGTCAATATAGTCTTATATTCAGAATGCTGTTCATTACTTTTGCTGGGAATACTAAGCTGAAGGTAAGTTTTTTCTTAATTTCAACGTTTCTGTAGTTAATGGTTATAAGAGAATAACTTAATACTGTCCACTCCGTTGGGCTGTTGAAGAAGTCTCTAATACGTTTGAAATATCTTGGGGGGTTTTATTCATGCATTAAGTAGGGAGTGGATAGACTGAGAGAGTTGATTCACAATGAATCAAGAGGCAGATTTTTAGGAACTAACTCTTTCAAATACTGCAGATTTCAACTTTCACAGGAACATCTAGTTTCATCCTTTAATGTATTTTCCTATGGAGACCTGAGGAATTTGCAGTTCAAAGACAGCAAAACATTTTCTGTGAAATATGAGTAGATAGATCCTAAACAGGAATAAATATTTCTTAATTGAGAAAGGAAAAGTAATTATGAGAGTTACAACTTTCAGCTGCTGTCTTGAGTGTCTGATCCTTGTACGTCATGTGCTTCAATCTAACACCCAGACTTGTGAAAGCTTCATAACCTTGGTTGCATGTATCTTGTAGTAGCAAATTGAAAGGGATGCTTAAAAATGTTGAGGCTAGTTAACTAAGGAAAGTGTCAGGCAGTGAATGGGCTGTTTCCTGGGAAGGGAATGAGCATTTGTATGCATATGCAGTAGTATCACTGTACCAATTAAGGACAAGGTTTAGAAATTGGCCATCCCAAACTGATCATCAAACCCTCTAGTGTCTAGAGAGTCATAGTTATGAGATGCCGCTCTAATCCCATGTTGATACATATCTACAGTAAATTTATGGTGCTCTGTGCAGAATGGCTTCAGGACAAATTCTACAGAATGCCAGGGTAGGAAGAGCATTTTACCTCTTACTACAGTAAAGATTTGCTAGCAGATTAGATAAGCCATGATAAATAAGCCATGTTTACCATAAAAGAAGAGATGGCTGTAAAAGGGGCATTAACATTTCCATACAAGAAAAAACAGTCTATGAGGATCAACCTCCATCTTGAAAAAGTTTAGGATCAGTAGTCAAAAAGGAGGTAGAAATCTCAGTGGAAAACCTAGCCCTAGTACCTTCCTGCTCCCTTGCAGGCATCATCAAAAGACTAAAAAGAAATGCACTCAGTCTTCTCCAGTCCAGCATTTATATACCATCTCCCAGGAATGCAATATTTGCAGATACTGTGTGCAAATTCTACATCATATGGATCATATGGACTAGGCAACTGTTAGTGTTTATGGCTTGTGAGCTAGATGACTTTCAGATACAAGCTTAGGATCTATTGATGGTTTTCTTTATCATTTATATCTAGGCTGTTATTAAATATTTACAATAGCAAATGGTATTTATTTGGGCATTTTTTAATTGAGTACTTTCATTTGCTTGAAATTTAATCTCTCTTGTATAACAAATTCAGAATATCAAGGTAAAATTAAAATATGTCAATCCTATAAGAATACATGACTCTTTAGTATCACTGTCCTGGGCAATACTTAGAGAAATGCAAGTATGTTGCTCCAGAATATTAAAAAAGTACCAGGGCATTCCTCTGTTGAAATATTTTGGGAACTGGATATGAAAAAGTGTGCTCTGAAGACCAACATTATCCATATAACTTTTATCTTGTACAGTGTTTCCTGGGGAGAGAACTGGAACCTTGTGGGTTAGAATCATAGATTCATAGAATCACTTACTTGGAAAAGACCTTTAAGATCTTGTAGTGGTTTCACATTCACCTGCTCGCCTGCTCACACCAGGCGAGAGTGCAGTGTAGTGGTTTCATGAGAATAAGGATTAAGAGAAATGCAAAACAGGCCTAAACTTTAAAGATAAAAATAGTTTATTAACAAAAAAACAACAAAATCAAAATCAACCCCCAGGTGGTTTCTTCTTCCTCCCCCAGCCCCCCACCCAAGATGNCCAGTACTTGAAGTGAGCCAACAACAAAGATGGGAACAAATGTTTTAGGTTTTAAACTAAAAGAGGATTGATTTCAATTAGATATAAGGAAGAATTTTTCACAATGAGGTGGTAATACACTGGTTGCCCAGAGAGGTGGTAGATGCCTCACCCCTGGAAGCATTCAGAGTCAAATTGGATGAGGCACTGGGCAACCTGATCTCACTGAAGATGTCCTGCTTGTGCCACGCGGGTTGCACTAGATGACCTTTGAAGATCCCTTCCAAATCAATCTATTCAATGGTTTTAAATACCCCCAGGAATAGTGACTCAACCACTTTCCTGGGCAGCCTGTTCCAGTGCTGGCTGTGAAAGCTTTCCACTGCTTCTAGTGAAAATTTTTTCCCAATATCTAATCTAAATGTCCTCTAGTTTGAGGTGATTTCCTCTTATTCTATCAATTGTTTCTTGGGAAAAGAGACCAACTCCCATCTCAGTACAACGTCCTTTTAGACAGTTTAGGAGAATGCCTAAAGGTAATCACTTTCAGGGCTTGTAGGGAGATGGGTGGGTTGAGCTGTAAGTCTGCTGTAGGGATACTCAACCTCTGATGGGGAGAGTGGAGTGACATTACAGATTTGCTGCTCCTAACTTTAGGCTCCAGCTCTGAATTTTACTTTGGCATATCTGACCTCTGTATTGACTATACAAAAAATAGGGAGAAAATATCTTATTTCAACTGACTTAATTATAATCAACCATACCAGTCAAGACAGATGTAAATAATCATGGTGGTGTGAGTGTCATTCCAACAGAAGATTATAGTATTTAGAAGCCCTGCAGAATAGTTACTGTTTTCAACACCAAGTCTCTCTCCTTTTTATGGGTGGACCTTCTACATCTGCCTGGAGTAGATGGCAATTGAACAATGCAGGACAGCTTGAGCAGTCACTGCCAGTGTTGTACCCATCCAACAGATAAAAACAAGATGCCAGTCTTCAGAGTTGTCAGCTTGGTAACTTTCAAAAGCATTTCAAACCCTGACAAAAATAAAACAGCCTTTTCCAAATTAATGCCAGAAAACTTGCACTATGGTGAACAGGTAGTACTAAAATAAGACTCCCTGCTGCCTTCCAATGTAAAAATATCTCAGTATGTCTGAGTATGCTACAGAAGACAAAGCACCCTAACAGTCTTTTGGCATTAACTAGGCAATTACTGGATGTTTGATAAAGATGTGTTTTAAACAGTGTACTTAGAGGAAAAGTCATGGGATGGATGTGTACCTGTTCTACATTTTATCTTCCAAAACAATTATTTTTAAAAATTACATGGACTTAATTGATATCCNTGGGGTGAGTCCTGAGAAAGGCCACCAAGATGATAGATGGATAGAGCAGCCCTCCTATCAGGCAAGGCTGAGAGACTTAGGATGGTTCAGCCTGGAGAAGAGAAGGCTCTGGGGAGACCTTATCGTAACCTTCCAGTACTTGAAGTGAGCCAACAACAAAGATGGGANAGACAAAGCACCCTAACAGTCTTTTGGCATTAACTAGGCAATTACTGGATGTTTGATAAAGATGTGTTTTAAACAGTGTACTTAGAGGAAAAGTCATGGGATGGATGTGTACCTGTTCTACATTTTATCTTCCAAAACAATTATTTTTAAAAATTACATGGACTTAATTGTTATCCATGTAAGTTCCTTCTCAGTCTCATGAACTAAACAGATGCATCTTAAAACAAATGAAAATGCCATTTAAAAGCTACAATTAAATAATCACAATTATACTGAATTAAAATTTTATAGTGGAGACTTTACTACTACTTTCTACTTTCTTACTTGCAAGACATTACTTGCTTTCTACTTTCTTACTCGCAAGACATTAAGTAACAGGGGACCCTTCTACCCTGGTTATGTTAGGAAAAGCTTCCGAGACCCATTACTGACTCAAAGGCAACATAACACATATTTGACGAATACTATCAGGACAGCAGCACTTTGAAGTCATTATCATGTACAGCAATTGTCCTTGATCAAAATATTTATTCTCTAGATAAATCAGACACAGAAAAAGAAAATAAGAGTATTTACACACAGATTTTCTAAGGTCACCAAGGAAGACTAGTAAAGACCTTGGAAAAAGGCTTTATTAGTCATTACGCTATCCTTCCTCTCTGATTATTACTTTCTGCTGGTAAATTGCTGCTTTAAATTGAATTATGAGTTAATTAGCTTTCAGAGGGCTGAATGAGAAGACTCAGAAGCTTCAGCCTCCCAATTCAAAATAGAGCTCTTAGACATAGCATATTAGTGATAACACAGAAAGAAAGGAAGAAAGAAAATAAAACCAACCAAGATTCTTTTAATTTCTTTTTTTAAAAAAAGACTAGCTTCATTTACAAATGAAGACATGTAACTAGCTTCCAAAGAAACAGGAACTAAGAGAGACCAGTCATAGTTTTTGTTTGCTGTTTGACAACAGGCTTAATAAAGAGAGGCATGAAATACTTTATCCAAACCCATAGCAGGATTGTCATGATTGATATTTAACTATTTTATACCATGAAAGGAATTGCAATAATTTTATTAACATAAAAATGTTTGATGCAAGCCACTGCTCAATTCAAGCGTTACAAAAAGATAATGTACACATTACTTTGTTGTTGATATAAATGGTGAAGTTGAGGATCAATTATAGTTTAATATTGACAGGAGCATCTTGGTCATGAAGTGCAAATAGCTTCTTATTAACTCAGAGAGAGATCAGGCAAAAGGAGAGTTAAGAGCTGGAAGCAGATCTCACAGGTATTGTCTGGGAGTAAGAGCTTTCAGTGGAGTTCAAGGGACTGACACCGTGCATGAAGACAAACTTCTGCTGGAACCTGACTAATGTCTTTAAGATGTATGCAAATGTCTAAGAATCCACACTCATTTTTGTTGTGGTGTGTTTTCTAGTTATAATGGTTTCTCCCATGTTCCCCCTATCCTTATTGTATGGTTTTCCCCAAACTGTCAATCCCCTAACCCTGCCTGCAGTGTGGGGTTCACCCTTTTCTCCCTCTAGTGTCCATCCATAAACCACTCCCTAANACCGTGCATGAAGACAAACTTCTGCTGGAACCTGACTAATGTCTTTAAGATGTATGCAAACGTCTAAGAATCCACACTGATTTTTACAATTCGGAGCAGAGCACTATTAAATCAGCAGGANCAAACCAGGCACAAACAGCTTTACATTTTTCCAATTCAGAGCAGAGCACTATTGAATCAGCAGGGGGGTTTATGCTTTTAACAGCTTGATGAAAATATTTCTACTGAAGCAGTCTTTTTGCAGAAAATTAGGGCTTTGGTTAATTTTCCATGGTCTGGTTTTCATGCTCCATTGATTTTTCTGTGAAATATGAAAACCTGAAGGACAAGACATTTTCTGCGAACCTCAATATTTTATGTTTGGAAATAAAACCAGGTGTCTTGTGAGTTTCATTATCCCCTGTCTTTTCTTGGAATGCTGTCCTGAGAACACCTCCCCTGGTGCATTGTTGTCAGGAACTCCAGTGACCAGCATTATTTAGCAGCAGGTAGATCACCAGATACAGGATAAATGGAGAAACTGGACCAAAACCAGAATTAATTATTACCTGCAAGATTAAATAATAAAAAAGCCACTGAAAAACTCTCACAGAATATTTGTGTGCATGTGTCTATGTATACTTCTTTTGCAAATGTGACTAGCTGTACTTTACCCAACTAGCTATACAGATCATCATTAGATAACTATTCTATGTGGGCACCTAATGTACTGGGCACACAGCTATTCAAATATGTATGATTAACAGTGGTGATGCAAACATTTATAGAGAATACTGCAAATCACAGAAACTAAAGAGACACTTTTCCTCAAATAACTTGGGGAATTTCATCTGCTGCAGGGTCAAGCCAGATAATTGTGCCATACCCCACCTATTACAGATCTAGCTCCTTAGAAAAATATTAGCTGTGCAACTACCCATCAAATAAATTACTCAGTCCTACAGCAGCCTTCCAAAACCAATGGGCTCCTTTGGGGTTTGTGCTAGCTTCTAAGAGCTGTCTAGTCCCCAATGCCACTAATACCCCATGGGGCACTGCAATCACCACTTGCAGGATTCCATCAGCAAATGAGGATCTCTCAGGATTTCATAAAGAAGAGTTTCTTGAATGGGATCCACTTTCCCCGCTTGGATCAAAAGCTTGATGCTTCTGTTTGCATCCCTTGCCTGTACCTCTGATGGCTTCACTGTTACCAACAGTTAGATTAGTTGAGGGACCAACTGCAAGAGAAAAGACAAACAGGACAAAAAATATCTGCACAGCCCACTTTGTCCTAAAAGGAAGTGTCTGACTTTCAACCCTCACTTCAACAGCCCATAATTTTGTTTTTCCAAGCCACAGGGATGTCACTTCCATAGGAAAGGGGCCTCATGCAACCTTCCTAGGAGGTGTTGTTGCTATGTCTGTGCTGTGCAGGAACCAGCTGGCCCTCAAGTTCTGGAGCTCCTCTGAGACCTCAGTTGTGCAGAAGAAGGGCAGGCCTCTCAGCTGGATTTGTGGCCAACAGGATCTGCCCATGAGGACCTATCAGACACAAAAGTCTACTTCTTTTGGACCTGCCACACCAGGTTCAGGATTTAAAGGTTGTTGGTGTATGGACAGGCAGGAGTTACAGGCCTGCTCTGTCATGCAAGAAGAGCTCAAAGTTTTAGGGTGTTCCACTAGGAGGAAGCCTCCAAAAGTTTTGTTGAAAGTCTTATTTTTTTCCAAGGCTTAAGGCACAATTCTTGCTGGAGGAAGCCCCTTTACTATATCAACATGCTGTATGCCTCATGAAGTCTCTTAAGGGAGTTGTAAAGCCAAGAATACTCTGTAGGTGTAATAAAAGAGTGCTATCACAGCTATGCGTACTTGTGGGACAAAATTAGAGGGAAAAGGCTTCAGGTTGAGGGCACAGTAACTTGGTAATTGAAATGTTATCCACAGCATCCTTTAAACAATGAGCCAAATGCTAAAGACTTTATTATAAACGCTGCTTATAATTCCCTTTGAAGCCTTATGCACATAGTGTTTAGAATAAAATAGCAGCTGGTAATTTAGGATTTTTCTGACTGCTTGTATACAATTTTCTTTTTGAAATATAAGGAGAAATGGAAAAAAAGGTTTCATGATGAGAACAAACTGAAATGTAAGAACTTCTGTGGGAAACTGAAAAAGTAGCAGGATTAAAAGCAAAAAATACATGCATCCCACAGACTCCTTTCTTGCCTCTGAGGCCTCTCACTCAAGCACTGACCAGGACTACTGTGGCTTTATTTATGGCATCTAACAAGCTCTAAGCCCTAAGCCTCTGGTTGTAGAACTTCATTAGGTACTTTTTAAAGCACTTTTTGAAGCTCTAGGGAACAATAAAACAGTATTAGGAATAAAATTCAGCTTTTTCATGTTTGTCAGTACTCCATCTATATTGTTAATGTAGAGGTAAATGTATTTTTAGGCATGGATAGATGTGTGTATATATATGTTGTATGTATGTTGAAATACCTTATTTAACTGTAACAGAATTGCTAAGATCTGCCATTTATTTACATTGGAGGACTTCAGACAATTTCAGAAGGACATGTGATGTGATGCTTATATATTCTTGTTTTAGAAAACTGATCAAAAATATGCATATAATTTTTTAAATTACATTTAACGATCATTCATAGCATATTCACTTAAAAGAAATAGCTTATTTTCCACATTTAAGGGCATTGGGGGAGTTTCTAAGAATTTGAGAAGTAAATGAATTGTTAAGGTTTATTTTAGCACCACTGGACTTATTTCCCATCAACCTCAACATCTGGAGGACTGAGGTACCAAAATTCAGATGGCTTACAGCTGTCATCTTGCCCTCCAGTGGTATTTCTTTAAAGCCACTGCTGATGAAGAAAACAGATGGACAAGAGTATTTTAAATTTATGGAAACTATAAATTGACTTATGTGGCTGCTGGAGAAGCAAATAGCTATAAAAATGCCTCCCGGCGATGAAGAGAGACGGAGAGACTGACAGTGGTCAGAATCTGAATTTATTGTGAACTACACACGTTTATATACTATTTTAGGAAGGTTAATAATTCTTTACTACAATGATTGGGTTAATAATCACATAAGCAAACTTATACATTTTACAACATTTCTTGCTTGCAGAAGTTGATGTAATTTTCTTTTCCGGTAAAGCCTTGATTCAATCTTCAGCTATCTTGATTCAATCTTCACACTTCTGTTTGCTCCTGCCAAGGCATCTTGTCTATCAGGTCTCTTATGCTAATAAGGTCCAGTGTGCTATCTGTCCTTTGTATCCCAACAAATGCCTAACTATTCTAATTTTCCCTAGTACAGCAGGCAAGATAAAGCTGCTACACAAACTCTGACAACTTCACATGAAAGTTTGAAATTGAAAATTGGGCAACTCATGTAGCTTGATGTATTTTGCTGTTAAACAATAACCCCTTTTTTTTCAATTTCTTCTCCAATATTTCAATTTCCTTCATCCCTGATAAAAATATACTACCATTTTATTTCCTGGGCAGGGACTATGGTGTCAGACTTCTTGGATTTCTAAATATAATGTATTTTTGCAAGGACTGGGAGCAAAAATTAAAAACTCATCTTGACTGCAGGAATTTCTGCCTTTGATTTTATGCAGGTAACTCTCTGACTTACTTACAGTATGCATATAGACAATTCTGAGATTCAAAACCTTCAGTAGAGAAGTGCCGTGGGTTTGCTCACAACCGGGC
>VZTR01013398.1:4882-28143 GCA_013400775.1 Chaetops frenatus | reverse complement strand
AGGGAATGGATTCAGTGATCAAACCTCTGGATACAATTCCTGAGGATAAAAAAGTTCGGGTTCAGAGGACACAGAGTAGTTTCGATCCATTTGAGAAGCCAACAAATCAAGTGAAGAGGGTTCATTCAGAGAACAACGCTTGCATTAACTTCAAAACTTCATCCGCAGGGAAGGAATCTCCTAAAGTCAGGCGGCACTCCAGCCCCAGCTCTGTAAGTGCACAGTCCTGATACCTCTGCATGTACCAAATGGTGGCATCAGAGGCACCAGATAAATGTTTTCTTGGTTAAGAAGGGATCGTTTATGTGGCAACAACAAAGAAAAAGGTCATAGCTGCTCTTAAATGTGTTTTCCATATATATCTGTAGTGTTATTAATGAAATAGAATCAGAAAATAGAACTTGAAAAAGAATAGGGCTTATGAAATTCCTTTCAGATGTTAGTTAGGGTGTCTTTCAGGATTTCTAAGCATTTCCCTCTCCTTATCCTGGTATGTCATTACAGCTGCTATAATGTTTATGCAGTAAATTTGGCAGAGGATTGCTTATTTGTGAAGAGGAATTCTTTCTCATGAAGTTTAAGAAACCACATGAATTGCCTTTTTGATTTTTAGATTTGGGTTTTAGAGAAACAGATCTGATTTGACAGATTTTGTTTACATTTTATAATTCTCTTTTTAAAATCAAGTAGTAAAAATAACATTTATTTCCCTGTCAGAAACTCTGCAAGAAAGAGGGAAGAGAGAAAAACAACAGGGAAGGGTTTGGCAACACATCATAGTAGTTTTATTCTCAAGTATTTTGAAAGAAACTAGATAAATAAAATGTCTTATCTTTCATGAATAATGCCCAGAACAGATTTTCCCCAAAAGACCTTCAAAATTATTGAAAAACTATTTCTGTTATGATTTGGCAAGAAAAATCCATAATAATGTGACCTTTGAGTTGAAAACTACAGATCTAAGTAGAATAGATGTAACACTTCAAATCTTATTTGGTGCAAAACAATTTAAAAGGTTGATTGCCTCTTCTTTTTTCTTTTCTTTCTTTTCTTTGTTTTGCTCTATCTTCTGTCCTCCCTACAGAAGTTTGACTGAAGCCTGTCAGACTTCTAACGAGAAATGGCAAGAGATTCATTTTCTGTAGATGAGCTGTGTTTAACCCATGTGAATTTAGCGGGTAAGATGTCTCGCCTCCAGGGGACTGTCCTTTTTAGAAAAGGTTACATTTTAAAATGTAACCATCTGTAGCAAAAACAAATTTGCTTTTTCATCATCACTTGGCATTATATAGCTGCCAAAGATGTCTCTAGTGTGTTCCGAGTCCATGACAAGCTCTTACCATAAAAGTTTTACAATCATTAAGAATGGAGGAATCTGTTTGCACTGTGTATACTTGTTTGTGATGCCTGGTTATTTTTTGGTACCACAACTATTAATTTAAATGACTTTTTTGAGAAAATCTTAAGTATTTTGTGGTATTAACTCACTCCTCTTCTCTGCTGTTCCTCTTAGAAGCTATTACTAATTTCTGTTAATATTTTTGACATTCTTCTGTTAACTGTGAAGGGTTTCAGTTGGTTTCTTTCCAGAATTTTGAAGCAAATGTTTTTGAAACTGTGTTTTTAGCATCTTGTTCTTTTCGAGGGGGCTGGTGCTCTACTGCATCCATACAATCTCCTATGGTCCCAGTATTTTCTTATGTAAATTACATTAAGGCTTCCTCTGCTAGTATGCTGATGGTTAGAGCTTTAGCTACACATACGCTTTTGGTAATCTTCATCCACTATGGCTCACACAGACTTGCTAGATACAGGAGGTGCAAAGGAATTTCTTGAAATACAGTTCTCATTTCTCAACCTCCTGTAATTCTCTCTGATTTTTATAGCTCTGTTTGGTGAACTTAGTTCTTCCTTCTGCTTGGAGGCATTGGTAGTAATTTCTTGCTTTTCCTCACAAGGAAGAGCGTGTGAAATAACAAAAGTGTTTATGCCAATGCAGAGGGGAGAGCAGTTCACAGCAAAAGGTGATGTTAGCCCTCTGCTGCTCAGGTCACACCTGGTCCCACCTGGCAGACCTGAGTTCAGCCATCCAAGGCAGAGATAAGATCAAGATGCTTTATTCTCATTCCCCAAACCTGAATACATTGCTTCAGGCAGTAGATGCACATTTTATTGAGGGATGCCTGTGTGGTTAGTTGCAGAAAGGTATCATACTGTGGTTTTGAACTATACTTGAAGATTTAACAAAGGCTTTAGGGTTTCATCTTTTTTTTTCTAGCCTTGATGTTGTCTAGCAGATGTTCTTGCTACTTGCTTTTCTGATCATTATGTCTTTTTCTTCCATGTCAGCTGCATATTCTCCCTTACTGAGTTCATACTTGGTTCTCTGGAAATTCTCATCTTGTATAGGTTGTACCAGTCTGAACGAGCATTTCAGTTTCTGTAAATGTTCTTGAGCATGCTATGCCCTCTGGGTCATACGGGCTACAGCTCTGGAGTTATGTTTCAGTTTTGGCTCTGCTTTCTGTAGGCTTTATTTTAAGATATACTAATAGAGATATGATACCTTTAGTTTGCACTTTCTACGCTTGATTACTAGAGGAACTGAATTAGAGTTGCTTTTCCTTTCATCATGAAAAGTCCTCTGTAGCCATCGAATGATATCTTGCAGAAGGTGCATGGCTGAGGTTTGCAGTGTCCATATCACTCACTGCTTCTGCTCTGGTGAAAGTCCTTTATTTGTCTCAGAAAAATAGTATTTTTCAAGATGTGACCTGAAAGACCTTGTTTCTAATGCCCTGGGGTGTTAGTTTCTGCTTTGATTAATTTCAGCAGCTTTATCACCTCTCTGACAGGTATCAGTTTCAGTGTTTGGTAAAGATCACAAAATACTCTGCAGGTGGTATGTTGCCCATTTTGTGTTGCCCATTTTGTGTCTGTACCTTTGAAATACTCTGCACTTCCTCATGAGAAAGATGAAACGCACAGAGGTTTGGGGAAGCTGGAGATCCATGATCCTACCCACAGATTTTCACTTGGAAAATAAATCTCTTGCTTTTGAACATGAAGTATTTTTCTGTAGTTAATGTCACACCTCATTGCAACCTGGTAGAATTCCTGTATAGTTAATTAGTGCAGTAGTGTAGTGTACAGACAGAATTTAGCACTTTCTGTTTGTTTGTTCTTGTACAACAAGCTTAATTTTTACACTCAGAATCTTTCGACCTTCTTCCCTTGCTTTGAACAAAGAAAACATTTATGAGAGTGATTTCCAATCTGCTTATGCTGATTGAAATTGTATGTTATTATAGGATGAATTTTCCAGCTGAACAGAAGTATTCCTTTATCGCATCAGAGTAGTGGATAACTTGGAGGTAGTGAAGTAGGTGTTTACCTACCTATGCATTGCCTGTCAGCCAGTTAGAGGGAAATTTGACTTGTCAAACCTTTTCTCTGATCCATCCCAACACAACATACGTGTGTGTGTGTGTGTGTGTGTATGTATATATATGTATAATATACATGTAGGTATAGTTGTGTGTACTTATCCATCTCTCTAACTTTCCATGTCTGTATCTACCTTTCTGAAAAACTCATGCTGAGTCCTTTGTCTACCAGGGCAAGGAAATGCTTTTCTTTTCTCCTTAAATGAAGAAAAGGTAATACTTCATAATAAACTGGACAAAATTAAAAAATCACAACTGAAAAGCAAACACATGCCACTCTTTCCCAAACAGCTGATTTTAAAAGATGGTTTGGCTCTAATTATCTGAAAATTTTATTTGAGATCCATGCTCTTTAGACATATGATCAAACTCTCTAGTGCAAGGTAGAGTTTTGGTGTATTCAGAGTACACATTTTATACACTAAAATAGTAATTTTGCACCATATGTAAATAGAATATTGCAAGCTGTATAAAGTAGCCATCTGCTCAAGATTTAGTAATGTAGTTATGATAAACATCAGTTTGTTCTCCTTGAGTAGCTTAAGCTCCCTGGTGGTGAATTTAAATGTCACACTAAGGTATATGTTCCTACCTGTCAGTTACTTTATAAAAACAAAATTAAGCAAAACGCTAACATTCTGCTAACTCAGATAAATGTAAGAAACCCATACATCCAAATAAAAATAATTGGATAAGGAATATTTTACTGCACTGACTCTACACTCTTTTTGGGAGAGCAGCCTTTCTTCTGTTCCTGTAACTTTTATTAATTTTCAGTCCTGATACATGCCAACTTTCCCCCAGAAAGTACAAGCATAAAAACAGGAACCCTATAATGATCCTACTGATCCTGTTAGCACATCGCAAATCAGTTGTGTAAGAAATCTAGCTTTAAAGTAGACACTAATGTCAGGATTTTATCTGAACGTTAGGCATCATTTCTGTCTGGCCAAATAAACCCTTGCTGTGCCATTCTTGCCTCTCTTCCACTTCAGGTGGAACCTCAGTATGCAACCTCCTGCAGTTAGGAATCTGTTCATTACAGGTAGCTAGGTACCCCATTACTAGGGTAGCTGCATCCTTCCTGGTTGATATGTTTTGTGGAGGTAAGATAATTTCAGAGTTCAGTGTAGAGAGAGGAGTTTTCTTTACTGGCACAAAGGAAGCATTAATAATAGTTAACCTGAGGGATTCTCTCCAGATGAAAAGGCAGATAAAATGTGGCAGTTGAGCCAGCTCCTGTGCTCTAATATCCTGGAGAACAAGTGAACAGCTTTAAAATCTGCACCCTTCACAGGAAATTCTATGGTTGCTTCTGCTTGGCTTGCTCTTTATTTATGGCTGTGTGTTAAAGGGTTAGGAAGATGCAAGCAACAGAATGGGATCAGAGAGTGGGAGAACTGAGACTAAGGCTTGATTTGCATTCTTGAACATCTTTCTATCCGTTGAACATTGTCCTAGAAAACAGTCCAACTTTCAAGATATGGTCAAATAGGCCTATTATTATAGTTTGGATACTACCTGCAATTAGTGTGAAAATTGCGTATGGTTTTGTGAAAGGTTTACTCTAGTGACAAAGAAGACAAAATGGTTAAACAATAATTATTATTTTTCATTCTTGTGATTTAATCACAGTTGAGCTTCTTGGCTTGCATTTTTTTTTTCCTAACAAGCAATTTATTTATTTTGAGGTGTATAACACAGCAGATATTCACTTTTGATATTCTTGAATTTACAAAGGTACTGGGAAAATAATATTTTTCTCTTAATGATAGTTTTATATTGAAATTTAATATCCTCCGGTTTTAAAAAAAAAAGGGTCTATTTAAAACTTAGACTCAGGAATGTGACAGTTAAGTGTGACATTCACAAGCTGTTCTGCAGTTATGAAAAATGCATGAGAACATAACCCACACAGCTTCTATAGGAATAGTCAGGTGATTTTCAGTGTAATTTTCCATTAAAGCTTTCTTTATTACATAGATTTTGAAAAATTCTGAGAAAGAGAAGCATTTACGTGGAGATGTAGTGCAAGGATTCATACTGCAAAATCTTGGATTAAGCCTATTATCTCTCCTACAGGCTGTATCAATGAAATGGTCATTTGAAGTGACATGGTCAGAAAAGACAGTTTCTTCTCATTTCTTTTTTTCTCTGTTATTTTTAATACTTTCACGTCAGTTTGAAATACTTAGCTTCTTCTATTTCTGTACTCAACATTTTGGCGTACTCTTTCTATCGTTGTTACTATGATCTGTATTTTCCTTAACCAGAGGGGAAAAAATATCTAATCTTGGTTACTGCAAGCCAAGCTGCTAAAAATGCTCACTTCTGTGCTCAGTGATGCTCTTAGACTAATCTAGCACTGGGGAAAATGTAGGCTTATAATAAGAAAGCTACCTAATGAAAATTATTTTCAAGGAAAGTGAAATGTGAAGGCAAACAAGTAAAATTCCCAGTGAGTTTCCTGAAAGGAAAGATCTGCACTGCCCTGACCTCCAGTTGCCAGTGTCCTCTTGAGCATAACATGATCTACCACAACCTCTGGTGACTTCCACAGTGACTTGGGACTATGTTCTTCAGAGGCATGAGGACCTTTACTCTCTTTTGCTTTAGTAATTCATTTAGCTTTCCCATTTGAGTTCTTTGAAAGATTTCTCCAGAGCATGAAAGTTCACTTTGCAGTGAGTTTTCCATTTGTATCAGTTTCTTGCTGCCTGGTTGTTTATTGCCTATTTAACTTTTTGCTGTTACATAGTGGAGCAACAGGCTTCTTTATGCCTCAGTAGTCCCAATGATGTTTAGTACATTCCATGTCAAGCACTGGAACAGGTTACCCAGGGAAGTGGTTGAGTCACAACCCCTGGAGATGTTTAAAAAATGTATAGATCTGGTGCTTGGGGGCGTATGTGGTGGGCTTGGCAGTGTTAGGATTAGAGTTGGCCTTGGTGATGTTTAAAGCCTTTTCAAACCTAAATAATTCTCTGTTGGTATTTTAGAGGGTTGAAATGCAGTAAGAAGGAGCAAGAGAAATGGAAAAATAATAGCTATAGAAGTACTGTAAGGTTAGATCTTCAAAAAGAAACTTTGAAAAAACTTTTACCAAAATACATGTGTTCAGTTAAAACCATTGCTCTTTTCCATTGAGAAATGTTGTCTGGGTCAAATTGGGGGATTGCACCAGTTATGTAAAATACAGGGGAATTTCTTGTGAGTCTGCTGCTTGTGATGTCTCTCAGTGCCTGATGTAAGCACTGTACATCTGATGTGCTCTGGATATGTCTCACTCACTGTGTATTTCAGTCAACCACATTCCAGGCAGAGTAGGGGACTCCTGTGATTTAACAAACACAAATCTCTGTGTATATGTATTCCCATGTATTTTACCAGAAGGAATAAAATACTTTGGAAGAAGAAATTGTACTAAAAAGTGGGTTTTCTAGATTTGATTTTCATATTAGCATTTAATAAAAAAGCCACCAACCTTGCTGAAAAAAGTAATATTTTTTAAACAGAAATGTTTGAAAAAGATAAGCTAATATGGAGAAATCTGAATAATGAAATTCATATCTATGAAGCTGAAAAAATACCCATATGGATGGGGGATTGTAATAATAAAGGAAAGTAGGCTGAAATGGTTATAGTTTTCAGCAGTCATGTGAAATTTCAAATTATTTAAATTCCTTCCTACACACTTCATTTAGATCTCTTTAAACTTAAAACTTAAATTTTGAAAAGTTGTGTATTTTTGCATTATTTCAATCTGTCTTCAGCTCCTTTATAATCCAGAAATAAAAGAATGGAAGAAGTGTCTGAACTTCTTAACTTTATAGTCACTTTGTAATTAGAAGTTTGAATTAGTGTATGAGACGTCATTTTTAAAAAATGGAGAAAAAGTTGAGGAAATGGTAAAGCTGTCCCTTCATTGTCTAAAGCAATTGCAATATGATGAGTATTTTAGTGTTTCATTACGAAGTATCACACAAATTATTTATATTATTTTATATACTCTTTTGCCTCAGTATTTATTTACTTTTTTTAAAAAAATTCAAAAATGGTAAGCCTTTAGAGATGAAAAATGCAAGGAAAAATGTCCATTTCACAAGGAGAGATCTAACAGTGGAGAACCTGGGCAATCCAACCTGACGGTGCCATTGGAACAGAGCTGATCTCCACTGCAGAGGAGCTGTAAGCTGGGAAGGGGAAGGTGTCAGCCAGGGGATTTGCTGCACACAGGGCAGGTGGTGGCGCAGGTGTTGAGTTTGGGCTGTTTCTGGGCTCATATCCAGCATGAGCAGGCACTGAACAAGGGGTGGGGGCTGCCTGGGGAGGGTGGCAGGTCAGCCTTGCTGCCACAGAGCTGAGCCCAGAGTGCAGGACTCTCACTTGGACCCTCAGGAGTGAATTGCCCTCCTGATCCAGCCAGTGCCAGCTTTTAGAGTTTTGCCTGTTCTAGTGAGGATGCAGCAACTTCTAGGAGGAGAATGAGTCAAAAGTCATGACTTTCAGTCTGTGCTTCTGGCAGCTGGACTACAGAGAAATGTGCCTGAGGTTGTAGGGATAATGATTGTTGATGATTTACTGTGTGGTAATGGATTAAAGGCATCCTGTTTCCTATCAAGATCTTAAGGCTTTACAAGTTGTTGTGACCTTTAGATTATGGTTTCCAGAGGTAGAGAATAAAAGTAAATCTCAGTGTGAAAATAAGAATGGATGTGAAACACATGTATACACCCTGTCCTTTCTCTGTCTTACTATGAGGAAGCCAACAGTGAATTATTCACTGTTAACTAGGGCAGCATTTCCACCCCAAACAAAGCTACTCACTGTGTGTTCATTGCAGCCTACAATTTGGGAAATACTTGGCACTCCCTCTTCATTATGTGTAAGACATTTAAACATCTAACCACTTCTTTTCTGAAGTTTTTTTTAATGTTGCATTAGTCCATAATTGGGTAGTTAAATGAGAAGGCTACTTGAATAAATATTTTAGTCACCTCTATTAGTGACATCTGTAATAAAACTGGGATTAAAAAAATCCTAAAATTCATTTTTAACCAGGCAGAACGCCTTTTTAAGCACAGATGGGAAACCAAGAATATTACTGTCTTCTCTATAATGAAGTGTTCCAAATAAAGTAGCAGGAAAAAGATCTGAGAGTTTTGTTACGATAAATTTGTGTAAGTCTATTAATATTTAGGAGTTGGATAGCAAAATAATAGGTTTTTCTTTGTATTGGAGAGAGGTGAAAGGGCTCAGTTTTGCAAACATGTATGTCCTTATACCATTTGATAGAAAGCTGTAATGTTAATACGAAAAAAGGTGTATAGTTGCCGAAGTGCCAGAATTTTGGCATAGGACAAATGAAGAATAGTTGAGTTGCATTTTCGGGCTGATGGTTAATTGGGTGTGGTGGACAAGTAAGAGGCACCAGGTCAGCTTACCTGGGATGCCCCTGTCTGTTTAAATGGAAGCAATTTTTAGGGTCAGTTGATTTAAAACTTTCAACCATGGCTTAGCAAGAATTTACACACAGATGTGCCCTGTACTGTAATGTTTGTCTCCTTTCAAAAAACTGATACATGAATACTTTCTGCAAATCAGACATAGGATCCTGAATGTGAGGGTACCATGTGTGCAGCTGCACATGGCTCATCCCAGCTGAATTAAACCATAAAGGTTTGCTTGTCTGCTTTTCTTTCTTGTGTTTAACAAAAGTACTATCAAATCAGTCACTGTGTATGATTTGAGTACTAGTGTGGATCCTCCAAACTTTCTCTATGATCTTTTGGTTGGTTTAGGTACAGGAAGGATATCTGAGCCCTGCAGTCTAAAAGGTGATGTAGGTGATGCTGAGGGCAGCTGCAGGTCAGTTTTTTGCAATGTCCGTCTGGTCTTGGAAGAAAAATAAAATGATCTTTCCTTCCAGACAACTGGAAAATGGGAAAATAGGATGCACCTCAAAAAAGTAATTTTCTCAGAATTTCAATGGAAGTTTTAATGTCAGGTGAGTTTCTGTTTTTCCAGCGTTGAGTTCTCTGTTAGGACTGTTTAAAAGGGGGGCAAGCATCAGTCTGTCACAAAGGCCAGCTGAGCTATCTGGCCCTTTGAGCAAGAATCATTGCTTGGCTTGGTTCAGTTTTAGACTCCTCACTTAGGCTGCAAATATTAAGGATACAGGACTTTTATCAGCTATCTAAAATGTGCATTAAAGTATTATCATATCCACATCTGAAGACTGTAATTGTAATTCAGAAGATGACATCATTAAAGGTGCTCTCTTGTAGCATTTTGACCACTCTCTGAACAATGATTTATTTACTGCGACATTGACTACTTAGAGCAATGTTTTTGGATGGGCTTTATTCTAAAAAATAAGAAAGAAAACAATGATTAAACAGCTTTATTAGTCTGATTTTGTAGGGCAGATTAAGGCTGCTGCTAAGATCTCTAATCATAGATAAGATGCTTTAGTTGTTAATGGTCTTTTTCCCTCTATGAAATGATATATGTGAAAAATAAACCAAAACCATCTCTTTGATTAAGAACAAAATCCTTTTGATAGATCCAGTGATGTAAGTGAATGGTTGATATTAGCAACTGCCATCTGGGTTGTTAAATGATATTTGAGTAAATATTAATTTTTTTCCCCTATTAATTATTTTTTTTGTTGTTGGCTACTGAAAACAGGCATGTCTATAAGCCTTGATAATCTTGTTTGGTCTCTAAAGGCTGAATCAAATCAGTTAATGTTATGGGTGCAATACATGCTGAAAGGTCATCTTTTTTGTTTTGTTTAGCCTACGAGCCCTAAGTTTGGAAAAGCAGACTCATATGAAAAACTGGAAAAACTAGGGGAAGGGTCCTATGCTACAGTATACAAAGGAAAAAGCAAGTAAGTGGTGTTTTCTTTTCATTTAATTTTGTGTGTAAATGAAGATAAGCAGAAAGTGTCCGCTAATGTTACTGAACATGTACATAGATCCCTGTGAATCAAAGTGCTACTGACACACTAGTGAAAGGGGCTGAGACCATATTGTACAGGTAACATACTGCCTTCACACCAGAACAAGATGAAGTCCTTATTAATCTGATGTTTTGTTTGCACTTCAGTGTTGCACTACTTTCTTGGTATCCACACCAAATTAATTTCTAGGTGTAAAAACAAAATATGCTGTCAAGCAGAGTTTTATGATGGTCTGAGAGCAATGCTGAATATATGTGATAAGTTGTTCATATTTTGTTTATCATTATTTAAAAACTTTATTAAACAACATGAAGGGAATTAATGGAATTTTGGACTACTATAGGTTTAGTTTGTTTACAAGAATTTATTTAAAATCATTGCAAGTACTCTTACCTCAAAATAATGTACTTTACATGTCAATTATTTTTTCAGCCACTTTAGTGTTACTTGTTGTAGCTTTTTTATCTCCAAATGCCCTAAGTACTTCTATGTTGCATAAAACAACTCAGTAAACACACTTAAAATGTACTTCCTCAGCCAGTGCTTCCATTCAGAGTTATCCATTGTGAAGCAGTGTGTCTTGTGCCATTTCATGTATTTAATCAAGTTTTCATAATAAGATTTCCAGTAATAACAAAGCAGTTCTGAAAGAGGGATTTGGTACACATGATATCTTTATTTAAAAACTTTGTTTAGTCAGTGATACATGAGGCAACACTGCCATTCCAACAGAGACTATCATGATGGCCATGGGACAGAATAACTACTGAAAAAAAGAAAATATTTCCTAACATTTTCCAGGGTCATTAACTTGGTTAGGTACTAAAAATTACCTTTTTTCACTGAATATTTGTAATAAATCAGAATGAAGGTTCCCTCATCTCTCAGTAGCTTGCTTGGGTATTGACTAGCATAATGACAGCTGATAGAAATAAATACATGTTCTAAATGAAGAAGAAATATTCACACTTCTGCCATGCCACTGCAGGTACTGTCTTTCACTGGCAGCTTTCTTCAAGGAAATGCTATTACTTTGGGTTGTTAATGGTTCAGTTGTGCATTACCATAAGTTCCAGACATTGTACACATGTAAGCTTTTTATTGGGGTCTATGTAATATGAGAAAACAGTATAGATTTCAGCTTGTGCCTTATTACTAAAACCCTTTCATAAAATCACAGTGAGTATCTGATGACAGTCAGTCCATATGTCTCAGCTTTCAGTAGGACTGAACTAAGGCAACAGAGTCAGTGGATGTCCCGTCAGTCAGTGGAACAGACTGAAATTTAAAAACAAAGCAAAACCCTTCCCTGAAGCTATTGCATTAATAGTGACTTGTGAACATGTTATGAAATGTAGATTGGTTAGAAATATTCATTTTATTAGAGTTGCCTGCAAATCTGAAAGAAATACTTCAATGATTTTAATGGTACTTGAATAATAAATTGAAATTGCTTGGCACGCTGCTTTCTGTATTATAAACAGCTTGCTCAAAATAAGTAATGAGAGTTGTAACAATTACGTATGACCTTGTCCTGTTGCTTCGTAACATCTTCTGCCAGGTCTTGAAAATTTGTTCTGAGAAATAGTATGTGTAACCAGAGTGTGGGTAAGAATTCATATGCAGAGAGTATTTCTACTGTTTTAGTAGTTTTCCTTCATGTGTTTGAATTTGACTTTTATTTTCCCCACTGAGAATTTAATAATTTCCGTATTATCCAGCGCTATCCAAATTCAGCATCTTAAGTCCAGGCTTCTGTTTCTTGAACTAGAAAGACAGTTGAATTACTTCACAGCAGGAAGAGGTTGTACTTTAAGACCTTGGGAAACACTAAAGGTGTTTCAAAAGGACTTTTTGGTGGGGTAATGTAGCCGTGTTGCCCCTTTTGTCCCCGTGAGAAGGTGGGAAATCTCTGGCCTAGGTGCTATCCCCAAAGAAGAAAGAGCATCTCTCTGTGATCTACTCTTGGGGAATGTAGGTGAACAGGTGTGGGGCCAATGCATGGGCCAACATTGGCTCTCGCCCACCCCTGGAGTATTTAAAAGATGTGCAAGCATGGCACTTAGGGACATGTTTTAGTGGTGGGCTTGGCAGTGCTGGGTTAATGGTTGGACTCAGTGATAGAGGTCTTTTCCAGCCTAAACAATTCCATGATTCTATGGCTGAGACCTGAACCTGGTGGCTGCTTTTCAGGCAGGTTGACTCCGACTGTTTATAGCTTTATTTTAAAATGATACAGGAATAGATTTTTTTTTTTCTAGACTCTGATATGGGTATGTAGGGTGAGACTGATATGTTTCACTGTGTTCCCCTGCCTACAGACTCAGTGAGAATACAAATGCGCAAAAGAGGTCTGTTTATTTTGGTATGTGCCCAGTTTGACTGCTGAAGGATTAAGCTCTCATGGCACAATGCAGAATGCAGACACATGATGGAAAACCTGGAGCTGGTAATACACAACATGTGGATTTTGGTCAAAATATTTGAGAATCCCTAATAACCAACTCTAATGCTTGGTTTCTTTGTTTTGCCTAAATGTCCTCTGAGATGTGTTGAAGACGGAAAATTTAAGATTGTATTGAGCTGTTTTGAATGATGCTTTGTACTCAGAATTACTTTGCTCAGTATTTGTCACTAGCTGCCTGTTGCAAGTAGTGGAGTTTGGGGCTTTTTATGCATTTCCTGAGATGCATTTCAGCTTTTAAAATTATTTCCCCTGCTGATTGTAATGATGGACTAAAACATTCTTGATCTTTGCATGCTATTTGGAGAGTCTAAAAGATGCATACCTGCTCGAAAAGACACAAAATCAGCCATTCCCTTCGTAAAATTTGAAGTAATAGGTTCAGTAACTTGCTTTCAGAACAATCCTGGGTTTTTGCACGTTGGAACAGGATAAATGGTACTAAGCCCTTGTCTTCCTGCAAAACCCATTGATTTTCTATCTTTTTGAGCATCTGTGGTAGTATTCCAGGGAAGTGAAATTAAATGGGCTAATTCCTCTTACTGGATGATGGATTTCTCTTTCTGTAGTCAGATAAAAATGGATCCCTGGGGTGAAGAAGCAGCAGAGTGAACAGGACTGTGTTATTGAGGAAAGTAAAGCAGTATTATCTTAGGCTGTGCTTTTTTGTTTATAGGAGAAACTCCCAAGCAGTCATTTTTTTTTCTGGTTGACGGTTGCATCAGTAGGTAAATCTATTTGATTTCATGTGTTGCACATCAGACTTGTGTAATGAAACTCATCTTGGCATGTTCATTTTCTACTTTCATTCAGGCTAGACTCTCATATTTTACTTTGTTGTATAAAATCACAAGAGTCTGCTTACTGTGTGAAATTCAGATGACTTAGAAGGGATTTATTTTAGTGTAAAATTTTGGAGAAGTGGGCTGAGTAATTTACTGATAACACTGTAAGAAATGATGCAAGTTCTGTTGACTCTGTGTTTGATTAGCACCTTGGACATTTGCCATACAGTATGTGCAAAGCAATGGGTGCCCTTTGAATTCCTGTACCATTTCACTGTGTGGTTGAGCCGAGGAAGTGCTGCCTGTCTGTGTATTGGCATGTGTGTCTTCCTGCTGCCATTGACCTTCTTCCCTTTTGAGCTGGATTATAAATTTACCTGAACATACAGCAGTGGGATCTGGCTTGATGTGCGGCACATAAATGTTGATGTGAGTTGTGAGTCTGGAGATGAAGCTGGTGACAGCAGGAGGGAGCTGCTGCCAAGCAGAGCCCCTTGCAAAGCAGCGTAGAGGCCTTGTGTTCCCCCACTGGGAGCTCTGCATATATTGCACTTAAGGGAAAAACCTGTGCTTTTGGCAATATTATGAGTTGGCATGCTTTCCATTCTCTCCCACTGTGTTTGGTTGCCCTTCAAGGCAAAGAATTAAAAAAGATTCCCTCAGTTAAAGCAGTGTGATCTGTGAGTGCTTCTTGCACAACACATGTCTGTGTTTTGAGAGGCACTCCAATGGTATCTCCACTGTGATCTTGATCTGCTTCTTGAATGTCCATGTGACTTTTTACTGTACCTTTACTTTTTTGGTCACTTCACTGAACTGTGTGTGCTCATAGTATTGCAAAACCTATGTAGAATTTGTAACAGCTCAATCAAGACATTTTTCTTTATTTTCCTTATCACAAAATTACATCATTTCAACTTGCCCTTAATAAAACACTTATTCTAATGAATTCTGGTCTCTATCCTTTTTAACTATTAATATGAGAAATCAATAGACCACAGAGCAGAGTGCAGAGCAGAGCACAGTAGAAGCTGGTGCTGCCAACAAGAGTTCAAAGGCTGGAGAGATAGGGCAGTTTTTCTGTCCAGGCACTTCTCCCATTTCAGTTCAAAATCTGAATTTTTTTTGTATTCAAGGTGACTCCAACTACTACCCAAAGATAAATTGTATTTTTTCAGGGAGCCTGGTCCTTTGACATTTATCCCCATTAAAAGCAGTACCTTTTACTGTTCACCTTAAAAATCAATATGGAGTTCATGGTGCAAAGTGGAGAGAAATCATGCTCAGGCAGGCATCATGCTCTGCACTGGTGTTGTTTCCATGCCATGTTATTCTTGAGGCAGCAGGAAATCTTTGTATCATCAGTGGGAAATACCTCTATTTGTGATTGGCATGATGTATTGCAGTGTGTGTTATGAATATTGCTGACCATAATATTTGATAAAAATGTGTGTGGATGGCTGGTCACAAGGAAAGGGATATGGTGTGTGTATTTTGATTTTTATATTTATGATGCTGAAACCTCCACTGAAGATGACTGACAGGACTAAATGCTGTTCTGACTTTTGTTTTTAAAGTTGCAGAATTTCTTTTACTTGTCATGAAACCTCCTTGACTCTTTGATTGTCGTTTATGTTCAATCTGTTGCAAGTGCCCTAAGCTTCCAATGGTCAAGCTGCCATTTTTAAATCATTCCCCAAGCTTTAGTCTGTGCCCATGTGAGGTGTTGTGTTCACAGGCTCCCTGATAAGTTTCATTTACAACAGTCAAATTCACAGAAAAGTTTTTCTTCATGTTATGGGCAATTTATTTAGACTGATATTTCAAAATTACTCTGATTCATGTTGCCTTAATGACCTAAACTTTCTTAACCTTTTCTTTATTTCTTGAAAATTGTGTGAAATTAGTGTTCTTCAAGTGAAACACTTTTCATCTGAGGATAACAGATGGCTGGAAAAGGAATACATATTCATGGGTTATGAAAAGGTTTATGGTTACCAACTAGACTTCCTTTTTTCCCCCCCCCTCATTTTTTAACTTATTTCCTTAACTGATTGTAGTAGGCAAGTCATGGGATTATAAAGTGTGTACATAAATACTTTAAAAAAACTCTAGCATTTTAAATCTTTAATAAAATAATAACTTCAAGTTGAACTAGTGTCGTGAGTTGAAAAGTGATATTTTTACCTGAAAGGAACTTGACTGCTTGTTTTAGGCCTGGAGAAGCAATTACCTGGCTAGTTCTAAGATGGACACTCTGTTTAGCCACTTAAGAAGCAGAACACGCCTCTGTGATTCACATTTAGGAAAGGAGGAGCCCGGGAATCTCTCTCTTGCTTCTGGCTTCTGGACAGGTAACAGGGGACCCACGAGGTCCAAGCCAGGCTGGGCCAGGCTCTCTCGGTCAGGCTCTGCCAGCTCTGCGAGGCCAGGCTGGGCCGGGCCAGGCTGGGCCCACTCAACCAGGCTGGGCATGGCTGAGATCCTGTCCCAGCTGAATCCTGGCCTGGCTGCTGAGATCCTGCAGCCCCTGTCTGCCCAGGAAAAGTTTGCAGCAGTTTCGGCCGCTGCCCAGCAGAGATCGTGTGATCAACAACAGAGCCTGGGAGAGATACTAACTCTTTCAGTGCACAGATGAAACTTACAGACATCAATCCTCTCTTGAGTAAGAGAAAAAGTGAGGACACGTGAAGAAACCAACATGGAGACCCTGAGGTCAGTGAAGAGGAGCCAGAGCCCAGAGGGAGGAGAAAGAGGAGATGCTTTAAGCTGAAATTCTTTTGTAAAGCCATGGTGATGGACTATGATGTATTAGACAGTTCCTTGTAACTCATGAATGCAATTGGGGGGATACAGCGTTCTAATTGCAGCCTGAGCAAAGGTATCTATGATGAAGCAAGCAGATGTTGAAGTAGCTGTGGTTTAATAAGAAACTTGAACAAAGAGAGATGAGAACCTTTGCCCTAGGGATAGAAGAAGAGAATTTTTGCTCTCAGAGATAGAAAAGAACCCTTGCTCCAGGGATAGGAGCAACTTTGCTTCCAGAGAGAGATAAGAGAAGACCCTTTACTTTTCTACCAGAACAGCTCATCCTTAAAATAGTACCCCTTGAGACAGAGATGAGCCCTCAAAAGCAGTTGCGGGAAGAACTGTGTGTCGAGGGAAGGGACTTTCATACTGCAAACAGATTTCCTTTCAAGGCGGCTGATTTACTGTAATATTGGAGCCACGAGAGAACTGTGTTCTTGTGGAAAAGTCTCCATAGCATGGCAAGAGAGACTCCTCTCCCTAACTGAACTGAAGAAAGACTATTTTAGAGGTGGTAAACCGACTGAAAGTCTCTAGGTTTTGTCTCTTTACGTTGTTGGTGGGAAAGAGAAAATGAGAAGTGTCTGAAGGTTAATTGTGGTTCTTATTATTTTCCTTTCAGTTCTGTTAGTAAAATTGTCTTTATACCTTTTAAGGTTTTGAGCCTGCTTTGCATTTCTCCTAATCCTTATCTCACAACAGAAAATGAGTAAATAAGTTTAGTGGGTGCAGTGGTGTTCGGCCAGAGTGCTCAACCCGCTACATTAATTGGTGCCTCGTGTGAGGAGGTGAACTAAAACCACACAACTAGACAGAAAATTAATGATAACTAGATGTTCAACTAAAAAGCCAAATGGTGGAAAAAATTATTAGAGTAAGTACTAAAATGAGTTACTAGGATTCTAACTAGAAGATGTATCATTGACTATATTGATTACTTACTGAGTGAATTTCTCAGCATTTAAAGGAAAGATTAGGAAAATTTTTCTTCATAGTTGAATATATGAAAAGAACATTACACTATACGTGCTATGCTTCAACCTGCAAAGCAATTTAAGGGGGTGACATAGTATTGTTATCCTACATAGCAGGGGACAAAACTGAAGAAAGTAAGTCTATTATATTACTTACCCAGGATTGCCCTGGAAAACTTGGTAGAAAAACGAGGATAGAACACAGTTATGCTGCATACATGTGGTAAAGTTACTGGATAGTACCTTATTGGCCTTATATGCATGATTGGAATAGTAGGGAGAATGCTGAAGTAATTTGCTAGCTGCCATTGTGCACCAGAGCATTTTCCAGTTAGCTGAGCAATGGCATCTCTTAGAAGATCCCCTGTGACTGTTAGTGTGCACAGCTGTAAGAGGCCACCTTACTTATAAGGGATATCTCTGTGTTTGTCTTCATCTTCTCTTTGCATGAGCACCAGTGGGGCTGGAGAGTTGTGAGGTGTGTGGAGGAGGATGGTGCTGGGCACTGCTTTCCCTGCTGCCCTTCCTAGGTGATTCCTTCCAGCAGGCATAGGTCAAGTAGAGCCCCTGTGCTCAGATGAGCTGCTGGGCAGTTTGGGCTGATGTGGGCTGGGGGTAGGGATGAGGGACCTGGAGGTAAACTCTTACCTGCTCCTGTTCAAGTGAGGGCTGCCACACTGACTGCACGAGAGTGGCTTGAGTCCCAAGTTCCAGTGACAGCACTAATTAAAAATTTAAACCCTTCATCTCTCATGAAACTCTTTGATCTTCTGCTTTTTCAGCCCTAATAAATGTCAGCATTATGAAGTATCTTTAATCCTCTGCCTTCTACTAAGACAAGGTAACTTTTGTCTAGGATGAGGTTAAAAGATGGTGGGATTCAAAAAGAGAAATTCAGGGCCTGTGTTAGTCCCTTGAGAATTTACATGATAGAGCTTTAGCAGGACTGGGAGTGGCTTTTGTAAACTAGAAACATCAGTCCTTTTTAGTGAGAAAAATATATTATAAACCATGTTTACACTGAACTGTCTTATATGTTAATGATTAAAAGAAGTGTTTCCCTCAATGTGGAAGTAGTTATTTGTTGGTAGATTAATCAGAGGTGACTAAACCTACAGTGAATGTGCCTCTGTCAGGTTTCTTCAAAGGAAATTTCTGGCAGAGCCTGGTGTCATTAGGCCCCTGTGGTCTGTTTGGAGTTTTAGGTGTCTGTTTATGACATTAATATCACTACAGAGTAGATCTAATTAGATATTCTCAAGGTTTGATCATCAAACTTTGAGCTTTCCCTGTAAATGAATATTTAACAATTGAAAGTTACTTTTCTTCTTACGAATTAGTTTCTTGAAATTTGTATCACAAATCATCATTGCAATACTATCTACTGATTTTTCTTTACCCAAGTGTTTCCAAGCTTAGCACTGCTCAAATTATGAGCTCAGCCTCAACTCCAGCCAGTGGTAAAACTCAGTATTAAATAAACAGATTGAAATCAAAATTGGCAGATTTTATGTTGACTCTTTTAAATGTGTATATTTAGAACATTTATTTCATCTAAATATATCTGAAGAACTTGGGAAAATAGTGTTATTGTACTTGTTTGTTCCCTATGTGGCATCATCAGCATTATCCCCAGTGAAGCCAATTAAGTCATCAGTTACTTATATTCATCAGTATTATATGTTCTTAATGATGCATTAAAGAATTAAATAATTTTCAATCTTCTCTACTTTCTCATAAATGGTCATTTTTAATAAATGTATTTATTTTGGTAGTGCTGATATATGCTTGTTTAGAAAATGCAGAATGACACATTATATTAGCATTTTTGTAATATCTGGCTTATTTGTATTTTTTTATATTATGCAGGCTTTTACTTTGTGCTGCATAAAGCACAATTGGACTAATTTTTCTGTTGCCTATGTTGCATATATAATCAGAAATTTTTTAGAAGAGATTATATAGTGTTAAAGTGCTGAATTTCCATAAATTGGAAAAATGTCCATCAGCTGCAGGTGTTTTGCCTAGAGTAACGTAGTTTTGTGTGGTAATTAGAGGGACTTTACGACTTCTATAGTTTCTCTTCTTGAAGGTTTTTTGATGAGAAAAAGAAAGTGAGTTAGTTTAGGAGGGAGGATGGCGTAGAAAATAGGAATTCTTTAGTCAATATTGTCCTTAATAGAAACTAATGAGGCAGTTGACAGGATGGGCATAAGATGATAAGTGTGATCCTTGACACAGTGAAGTGTATTGTTTTGAGAAGGTGTGAAATTGTCTGTTTTGGACAGTGAGTAATAGAGATGGTTTAATGAATCCTAGATGTTAAAAGAGTCAGCAGTTGCCTTTTCACTGTCTAAAAGGAAGTCTGCTTGTCAGTTTTTTTGCTTGCATTTGAAAATAATGAAAATACTGAGAATGCTTTCAAAGTTGTGAAAGACAAATGTGAAGTAATATCTGGAAGGAGTTTTGCTAACCCTATCTGATCACTTCTTAAGTCTGCAAAGACAAGTATTGATAGGTTGCAGAGGTAATTTTATCCAGGTTTCCTTTTTTCAGTGTTGTTTCCAAGGAAATTACTATATTGTTTTGACATGGCATCACAAATTTCAGGCTTGATCCCATGACACATTGCTTCTCAAAACGTGGACTCAGTTCTTATGTATTTTCTAGTGTTTTTTTCTTTTTTTCATGGCTTTATAATTTTTTAAAAACATGATTTAATTCTTTTTGTAAGGGCCAGTCTTCTCTTATTTAAGCTCTCTAAGCAGTCTCATTGTAAAGTGCAGCAGAAATGAGAGCAAATACAAGGCAGTGGCAGGAGCTTGTGCAAGGATTTAGCAGGAGAAACCTATACCCTGAGGCAGCCCTTAGCTCATCTCTTCAGCATCATCTAACTTCATCCTGAGATTGCATCAGTGGGAGCATAATTAAAGGATGTGAATATGCACCCTATCTCTTTAATTGATACTTCATAATTTCTCACATCTCCAGTTTTATATGCTCCTGTTTATAGAAAACTAAATGAAAAAAAAAAAAGATTTTAATGATTAGGTAGTAAATGAGAATAAGGAGACTGTTGTATTATGGAAATTATAGATTGATATATTGGAGATAAATGATATTAAAGAGGAGAATGAAATCCCAGAGGACCACTACATGAGATTAGTTTGATAATTTTGATAGTGCTAAGAGTTGCCATGATGTCTATCAAGATGATGACAGGTACCAATGACAAAGGGGCAATGATAACTTTAAAAAGCACAGCTCACCTACTGTGTTTAATTGTGAATTCTTTGAAATTAGTTCCATAGTATTCCTTCTTGTATTATTTATTGCTCTTCATGAGTCAATGGAATGTAGAACTTCAGATTAAAAAAACTCCATAAGCTACACAATGCTTCATGTTTTTTGTCTTTCTCTGTCAAGAGACTCCATATCCCTGTTCCCTTAATACCTATTTGATGTGGTTTTTTCCACTGTATTTTGTATTGCCTTCTGAACACAGCATCTATCCTTTTCTTTATCTGCAAAGTGATCTTGCTTTTCTTACTTAAATTCCTCCTGCAGTTTTTTCATAGGTTGCAAAATATTCAAGTTACCCAGATATCTAAGTAATATGTGTATGATAGGTAGGGTGGTAGATTGACGGAGGAATTGAAAACTACACGTGTATATGAACTGCATGTCTGTCATCAGTCCTTCTGCTTTTCTTATGGTTCATTCTCCTGTCTGAGCATGACAGATGAAGTTACTTGAGGCAAGGCTTATTTTTTTTCTGATGCCATAAGTCCTGCTTAAATCCAACTAAAAAATATGTAAGGTAATTATAAGGAGAAATCCAGGAGAGTTAAGCTGATAATTTTCTTTCAACAGTGACTAGTGGCCTGAGACTTGAACTGGTGCCAGCCGGAAATATTATGAATAATTGGAAGGTGATGAGTAAACCATCTTTTGATAACCGGGGATTCTTAACTTGCTCAGAGTCATTGTGCAATGACTATAGGGCTAATGTGTTTTTGGTAATTATAAAAGAAGAATAATCAGAAGAAACAAGACACTAACCATCCACCACTGAACTCATATACCTGCAAAAATTAAAAGCCTGAGGGAGAAGGTGAATTCAGAGTTGGTGGTTGCCCATATCATCTTGCTTTGAAAATTTGATACATCTTCTAGGGCCATCCCTCTTGTAGTACAGTAGGGAGCTGCCTCCATGACTACAGAGGTGTAAAGGCTCCAATGTGTCCTTGAGCTTTGTGGCTGTAAAGGCTAATTTTACTTTTACAAAAATAAATAATAATAATAATAACAACAAGATTTTTTAAACTGTATTATGCCTTTTTGGTGGTTTATCCTCACTGTTGCTTGTCATACATGGGAAGTCTGTTAAAGTTTCATAGTCTGAGTTTGTTCTTGAAGAGGGTAATGAATATCAGCTTCGTTTAGTTTTTGTGAGATTTTATTTGGATAAACTGAACCAACTAGATTTTTTTTGCAAGGCCTGGAATGTCATTCATGTGTGGTGAAATTTTGAATGCTAAAAGTGAAACAAGCCAAATAGATTTTACACTAAAATGACCTGTTAAGAACTTTTGTCTCTTGGAGCACAAAATATTTTCAAACATATAAATGAGAGTTATTACAATCTAAAAGTAGCCTGGGCCATGTAGTCAAGAATATGCCTCAGGAACAATCCTGCCTTAGTGGGAAATGGACAGAATGATCTAAAAATTATTTCATTACTCAAACTTTGTAGCTTTTTGAAGGCTGTAATAATGTGTATCACACAGTGGGAAGGAGGTAATCAGTTTAATCTGGATATACTGCAGGTGATTCATGAAAATCGTATGCTTTTTTCTTTGAAGGGTTTGATCAGATAATGAACAGATATTTTATAACCAAATTTTACAATGTGACACTTCTTAACAAAGCTTCAGTAACAAAGCTGTGGTAGAAAGGAAACAGACTGACACAGAAAACAGATCATTTCTTGGATTGCATCTGAGCATGAAAATATAAAGTTGACATTATGGAAGCTATGAAGTTTTTCTTACAGTGCTATAAATGAATCACTGGCATTGACAGGAAGAAATTGAATAAGTACATGATAGGAAACAAGTTCTATTATGAGAAATACTGTTTCTGCTATAATTTTGGTTTTTCTAAATTTCTCCTTCCTCTCCCCTCTTTGCCTTTCAGAGTAAATGGAAAGCTGGTGGCATTGAAGGTGATTAGATTACAAGAAGAGGAAGGAACCCCATTTACTGCTATCAGGGAAGGTATGCACACTTACATTTAGTGATTATAAATCTGGGTTGGTGTGGTGGTTTTTTGTTTTTGTTTTTTTTTATTACATCGTGCTTCTTATTTGTGCACCATGCTGTAGTGAATAGCTTGAGATTTCAAATTACACAGTTATGTTCTCAGTAGGAAGAAACTTTGGTACTTCAGAAACAAAGCCTCTGGTGTGGGAGTTCTTGTAAAAGGATGCAGCTCTGCCTGTGTTTGGCTCCTGTTAGATTTACTATGCAAATGAGTACTTAAGAGCATGTTTAAGGTGGGTGTGAGAAGTCAGTCTGGAAGATGAGGGAACTGTGTAAGATGTGCTTCTTGCCCACAGGCAGCACCTAGGATGAAGGTGATCTAATGTTTCATATGTAAGCAGCACGAGGCAATGACAAGCATTTCTTGATAAAGGCAATCAAAAGATCAGGGAGCAAAACTGCAGGCGTTTTAGAAGCTGTGTGTGGTTTGCAACCAGCTTTTGTTTGTTTTTCCTTCCCCACGGACTCTTAAATTGCTTTGGAAGGATACTTA
>VZTR01013397.1:148927-160938 GCA_013400775.1 Chaetops frenatus | reverse complement strand
TTTTTTTTTTTTTTTTTTTTTTTGTAATATTAAACAACACATTAAAACACCCAAAACACATGGACATCATGACTCAAAAATCTGTCCAAGAATAAAGGATATGAGGGAATTTTCCAAGCCTTCTATGCAGTGATTTCCCGCCTAGAGAAATCCCTTGATTTCCCCAGGAGCAGAAGATCAGGGGCAGAAAAATCATATACAAGCAAGCTGGAACTCCTGAGCCAAGCTATTCTGTCTCCAGGGCTTTTTGGGTTTTCCTCACTCCTATGATGTCATGGGATGCCACACTGACATCCCCAGACCTGCCCCTCACAAAGTAGAGGTTAGATGCGAGTGGTCAGTGGAGAAAGCAGGCACTGGCACTTCTGGAGGCAGCACAGGATAAAATTTGGATTCCTAGCATAGATTCCACCAGGGTAAAAGAGTTTCTGAAGCTGCACTCCCATCCCTTAAGACTTAGGTCTCTGGAAAGCATTAAACACCTGCTCGCCTAGCTGACAGCCTGAGTGATACCCAGGGGTAATGTGAAGGACTTTTGCTAAGGGGTGCACAGAGGTGATCCAGAGCCCAGATCCAGCCCTATCCTTGCTCCATCCAAGGGGTTATGGCATCACAGACACCCTTACCTGTGAATATTTAACTGGTCCCTGCAAGTGCTCCCAAGCCAGGGTGGACTGAATTCTCCCACAATGCCCTGGAAGCCAGGTGTCCCAGGGATACAGGCACTGTTGTGTTATATTTGGGCTGCTTTGTCAGGTGCTAATCAGGAATGGATTTGGGCCTGTCTGTCCCCTAGGCTGAAAGAAGCCAGGATTCCTCACCCCTAGGATCTCAGCAGCACTTAGCATGCACAGATTAAACATTGACATATCTAGCACTGTGATAAGCGGAAAATGAGCCAGGACTTTAGACCCTCTTATAGCCCAGCAGGAGCTTCAAGGGTTTCAGGTGACAAAACACATACCAGCCAGCTCGAAGGGCAGCTACACACCTAAGCCCTTTAGTACATCTACCCTCAGAGTCTCCTTCCCCCAGACCAAATTTATCCCCAGAACCTCCCCTGGTCTCTTGGCACCCGTGTCACAAGTTTGTCAGGCCTCCATCCAGGTTCCAGCTATGTGATTCCTGAATCCTCAGGTCTTCACCATTCTAAGACTCTGAGGCTGGCTCATTTGGTGCTAACAGCACTAAGGTCATGGTTTTGATCCCTGTATGGGCCATTCACTTAAAAGTTGGACTCAAGGATAATCCCTGTGGGTCCTCTCCAGCTCAGAATATTCTCTGGTTCTGTGTATGTTTACCTGCCTGGTGGTTCAGGGACAACATCACTCTTTAAAGAACCCATCAGGAAACAATTCTTACTTTAAACTGAAAGACAGTTTTCTATACTGAAGTTCCTTTTATTACAGGTTATCAAACACTTAGTCACTATCAGGTGCTTGTAGGGGGAGTATACAGCATGTCCTAGCAGAAAGAGCCATAGGTAGCTAAACATAATAAGCCATAAACAAACTACTGCCCTGTCAAATGCTGCAAGAACTGATGAATCATTTACCAAGCCCTTTTAGACTGTTTAAAATGGACCTTTTTTGCAGAAAAGTCATGCCAAGTAGAAAGCAGCTCCCATTAGCTCTCATTTCCTGCAGCAGTTTGACAAATATGGGTGGTTTATGGAGGATTTATTGCTACAAGGGACCTGGGGGAGGTTTGCTCACCATTTTTTCTGTGCACATAGATGATGTGAGAAAAGAGGTACCTGCTGTCTCTGCAGCTGAGGAGGGAGAGCCAAGGTTATCGCATGAGCTGCCACAGATTAGCTACAAACCTAGCAAGGCTTAACACGAAGTGGAAGTGGCTGGGGGGGTGGAGGCAGAGGGTGAAGTGACATTGCTTTGCAGTCCATGTGGTGCAGGTAGAGGCACCAACACCTCTGCCAGCAGTGCACAGCACTTACAGGACACCTGGAGCAGCACAAGGAGGTGCAAAGAAAGGGCACAGTCAGAGTCTGTCCTGAAGCAGAGAGGGTACTGGCCCTAGTGCTGACTGCACCCCTCACCCCAGGTCTGGGTTTCTAGAAATTCCTGATAGCTCCAGTGAGGGCTCTGGTGATGACTGGCCTCACTGCTTCAACCCTTGGCCCATGGGGATCTCACCCAACTCCTTGGGCTGAAGCAGCAGTTTGGCTCATATCAACCCCATACAAGCAGCAGAGTCAGACCAGCTGGGAGGCCTGCGGCTGTATCCTGCAGGGATGCCCCAGCAACACGGAGAGACCCTCACCAGCTCACACCACCAGACAACTCTGAGAAGGCTTATTTCTGGAAACCATCCTGATGTGGGGGGCTCTTCCCCGCCTCCCCGTGGCTCCTGCTGCCTGGAGGGTTTTTAGCTCGCCTCGGCGTGCAGGTGGCTGCACAGACATTGCTGGTTTCTGCCTGTACAGAGTGCTGCTGCAAAGCTGATTACCCTGCACAAGCCTGACAGTGTCATAAGTCCCCTGGAGCCTCGCAAATCCAGCTCAGGTCCAGAGCAGGAATATTACCTGAGGTTTTTCATAATCCAGAGGATTCCAGTCCCTCGGTACCAGGGGGAAAAAAGGTAGAGTTTACTGCACAGGTCTTTCATTCCTAGTTGCTATAGGAGCAGGAACTGGAAGACCCAATCCTGTCCTCTTGTTCGAACAAAATCCTCCTCCAAAGCCAGCAGAAAAAAGCCTGGCAAAACCAACTTTTTCCCTGTTTCAGAGCTCTCCCTGCCTCCTCAAGATGCATAGTGTCCATGCACTGCTCCAAGCTGCCAGTAGTGGCCACAGCATCCCACTGCACGCTGGGAGCCACTCTGCCCATATCCTTGGGAAGGAGCTCCATCTGCCGAGACAGTGGCCCAGGCTGAAACCCAGGGACCATTCATTGCCAGACTTGTTCCAGGGCTGTGGGGTGACCGGTCACCAGGCATCTCCCGGGTAGCACAGAGCTATCAGACCCTATTTACCAGGATCAGTGCTTGTGAGGAGCTCCAGGGAGGTTTTGAGGAGCTTTCCCCTCAAACAAACCAAACAAGGAGGGATAAGCAAAGCGCAGGTGAGGGGAGAAAAAGTCCCTGTGTGCCACAGCTGCAATCATGTGAGCAGGCTGGGCGACAGTGGAAATACAGGGAAAATGGGGGGGGAAAGGGTGCTGTCATCACAGTCTGCTTTGAGTGAAGTCAATAGGTTGAACTCATGCAAGGTGAAGGAAGTGAAGGAATAAGCCAGGAAGTCATCTGGGTCTCAGTTGGGCTTTCTCCCATTTAGACTCAGGCTCAGCTGGGAGCTCCTCTTGGACAGAAAGCTCCTGGGAGCTGCCTGCAATAGCAGAGAGGTGAAGAACCTCAATTCTTGAAGGCTTTTCTAGAAGGTGACCTGCTCTTGCTTATTATTTTCTTGTGACAATGAGACACAGACCTACCACGAGGGCAGGACCAGGTGGGTCCTTGAGGGAAGCTTCAGGCTCTGCATGGGTTAAGCCAAATGCTTGTGAGGGGTCCTGGGCAATGCACCTCATGCCTGCCCCTGTGGGACTTCTTGGGGCACTTATGCACCCACAGGAGAAGATGAGGTTCTCAGACAGGCTGAGTGCATCTGCTCTGGGCTCCCCATGGTCTCATGCTCACATGGCAGCAGGTCTGCAAGGACTCATCTAAACCCAGACATCTCTGGAGCTGTTGCTTTATCCCAGACCAGCTCCACTTCCCAGCCATGGGAGCATTTTGGCATGTAAAAATTTCTTTTTCCTCCTGCATCCCTTCTTGGAGGTACAGGATCTTTTTAGATTTTCCTAAACATCTGATGCCATTTGATCTCTGTGATCAAAGGTTCTAATGCAGAAAAAACATGCCAAGGGCCAGAGAGCTGTAAAGAAAGCCAATGAGCACTTTCACCTTGCCCAAAGGTATTTTACCTTTAGAGAGAGAAGGGTTTAACTCCTAAAATACTGAATAAACTGTCCAGAACCCCAGTCCTCCTCACCCTGCAGACAGTGTGAATTTTGCCATTTCTGTTCTGGGATAACACTAAGGGTGAAGGATTGAACTCAGATTTTAAGCCGCTTCCTGATGTCCCCAGTGTCACAAAGAACTGTGCTGGCTCCAAGGCTGGGCTGAAAGTGTGACAGATGGCTGTGCTGTCCCTGAGCATCCCACAGGTTTGGGGCTAGTGAAATATTTATCTCCAGTTGCTCTCCCAGCTGTTGTGTGCTGGAAAGCAGTGCCTGTGCCACCCCAGGGACAGGGCTGCAGCTGGTGTGTGGTGAGTGAACCCTGTGTGTGAAGGTGTGGTGGCCCGCACCACACCACCATCGGGAGATGAAGTTTCACTTGATCATCATTTCACTCTGATTAAATTCACCATGAGCTGCAAGATGATGAGAAAAAGCAATGCACCCATCAAACTATGATGGAGAAAAGAAGAAGGCTGCCCCATGGGACTTGGGTTGGCAAGGACTAACTGACATGGAAATTACGTGACCGAGAGTCAGCAATTACAGGACTCTCCTGCTCCACATGAGAGAGGACACAGCTGGAAAACAGCTTGCTCTCTCCTAGGGACATCCCAGGAAAAGCTGTGAAAATGATTTGCTGAAAGCCTCCTTATGCATGAGGCTACACCATTCCCTAAGAAAGCCAAGACAGTGGGGAAGAATGGGCTCAAAGGCTACAGAGCAATTTTATATGCAAGTGCTTTCTTGCATTTATAAGAAATAAGGCCTAAGTGGTGTCCTGAAACCCCAAAAATCTCAGTGACTAATGTTCAACTGATTCTTTTTGATCTGTGCTGACAGGTTGCTTTTAGACTGACCATGTTTCTCAGGGTTTAAATATGGAGTTGGTTTCTGGTGTGGTTGGTTTTCTCAGTCTGGTGCCAAAGAGATACAGAGAAGAGTGTTTGCATTTTCAGTCCCAGTCAAGTAGCAAAAAATTTAACGTCTGCACTTTTTAAAATTAAAACTAAAAGTGCCTGTGATTTATCACAACTTGATGTGTTCCCATGGGGGAAAAACCCACAGTAATCACAAAGAAACCAGCTGGTATTTTTCTTAAGCACAGTGCTGCAGTCAGATATTTACCCTAGTCTTCCCCTTTGTTTGGTTGTAGAATATCCCTTACCATATCCACATCTGGTTTGAAGCCAGATTCCCGCTCTGATAGTGGGAAAGCTGGGAGCCATCATCCCAGGGCTGGGCAAAGACAGAGCTGCACCATTGCAAGGCTCTGACCGGAGACCATGCCCTTGCATGGATCCCAGTACTGCACTGTTTTTATTTGACAAGCTTGGCCTCTAAAGGAAGCAACTCCCAGCCCTCCAGCTGACTCCTGGTCTCAGGGGCAGAGCTGGGAGATGTGACATTGGTGCCATCCAGGACTGGACCCCAAAAGTTAAAGCGAAGAAATGAAAACATTTTTCAGGTGTTTTTATGCAAAAGACTTAATGATTTATTAAGGTGAGAATGACTTCAGCAAGCATATGGGACAGACAAGAGCTGAGAGGATGTGGCTGAATGGCAACACCTTGCTAGCAAAACTTAAACTCTTGCTTGCCCCGGTGCTGTTTCACCAGTCAACCTTCGCAGCTTTTCCTTCGGGAGGGATGTGAGGTTTCCTCCCCGTGCAGAGCCCAAAGTGATGCATGAGAGCCAAATTCAGCTGGAGCAACCCTCAGGGCGACCATCAGGGCAAACCCACAGCAGCAGCCCGCTCACCCATCCAGGAGCTCAACTCCCCCTCCCATCACTCTCCAGCTCTAGGACAACCACAGCTGGCTCGTGAGGTTTTATCTCTGCCCTGAACTATAGCGCTGCCTAAAATCGCCTTGGCAGGGGTAATTCTCTCCAAAGAGAAAACGACCCTGTGACAGCACGGCCAAGCGCAAGGTTTCCGCAGACACACCCCACGCCCCTCCGAGAGCTCCTGCCGAACTTTTCTTTTTCTTGCCGGGCCAGCCCTGCATCCCCCCCTGCTCCCAGCCCTGGCAAAGGCAGTGGGCCAGCCTGCTTAGCATGCATCTGCCACTGCCGGCAGCAATCCCTGCTGCTCCCCCCCCCCCCGCCCCATCCTGGCTCGTCATATGATTTCTCCTAAGGGACAACTGCTGAGCGGGACTGTGTCTCCAAGCTGATCCTTTGCTGATAAGCCAGCAGCCAAGCCTCCAGTGCTGAGACAAAAGAGTTTTTCTCTTCCCAGCAGGTTTTTCTGCTGTGAATGACAGAGCAAGGGGTGAAAGTGAGCTGCCTGGCACTCCTCGTGGGCGAGAGGCTTTGGGGGCTCCTTCTACCCCGCTGTGCTGGCAGACCATGGAGCTTTTCAGGCTGAGCCTGGGCTGCATATGCCTCCTTCCTTGGCTTGAGGGTAAGTTTCTCCTCCTTTGGGGTAGCTGTAAATTGGGAAGAGAACTGCCTCCCGGATTTTAACCTGGTTTCCTGCTGAAGTGCTGCTTGGGCTGCAAAGCTCTGACCTCACCAGCTGTAAAACGAGTGCCGGCAGGCACATTTCAGGGCAGCATTTAAAATGGGATTAAGCAGAAGGGTACAGAAGAGTGAGGGACAGGCTGGCAAGCTGCTGGGATGGTTGGGCCAGGGACATCGTGGCATCATGCCGGCTGCTTTTGTAAAGTGCTTTTAAGCTGCTAGGAGTAGTGGATGAATAAACCTGGCCAGGGAGGGAGGCAGGCACTAAGTGACCTCCTAAGCACTAATGTTCCTCCTAGACCCAGCTGCTCCTTCCCAGCAGAAGTGAGTGAGATCAGAGTACGGTAGCAGCATGGGAGAGGGTAGTGGGAAGTGCAGAAGTCCTGCTCCTGCGGTTGCTGGCTGGGAGCAGGATGTTCTGGGAAGCTGCAGAGTCTGCACTGCTCATCTCCATGGAGCAAACTTGGTAGCAGCTCGGGTTGACATTCAGCTGCTTTCTGAGGTTGCTCCAGTCCTGTATCCTGCACATGCACAGGAGTATTTTGAATCCAAACAGCCCTGTTTCTGATGTGCACGGATAGACACAAAAGGCAGAAGTCCCTGCTGAGCATCATCCCTGAGATCCAGACCAGTGCTACCCAGGAGTGTTTCCCAGGAGTGGTGCTACCCGCGGTCTCACCAATCCCATGGTGGGCATCAGGAGGAATCTATTTTCTTTGAAAATGGGAGAAGTCCCCAAGCTAATAAGCCTTTTTAATTTGCTGCTATGACTGAGATGTCATATTCAAAGGGACTTGTTGAAATAAATCCCTGAAGTTCAAGGCTCATTCCGTCCCTGAAGCTGCAAGGAGAACTCGCCCTGCAGTGTTACAGGTTACATGCTCAGAGCTGTTCAAAGTCCCTCAACCAGAGGACTTCAGCTATTTAGGCTGCCCAGCTGGGATGTTTATTCTTTAAAGACACACCTCAGACTGGCACCTCTGACCAGCTACTCTCCATTCCTTGCTTCACAAGTGTGTGTTCCCCACCATGCTTTGAGAAGTTACCCCTCCATTTCCTCTGCAGCTGGGTAAGAGGAGAGGTTTGTGCTCTCACAGGTTTGACTTCTGCTCCATCTATTGCTGTTTTCTGCACACCAAAAGTTGCCAATTGAAGTGAACTGAACCTCTCACTTACACCCCAGGCTGAGGGTATACCCATGCAGAGGGAAGGGGTGATGATGCATGTGTATCCTTCAAAAGTTAGAGGAGATCTGGTTAGGACCTGGAGATCACACCATGGTGGGATACAAAGAGAGCAGAACAGCCTTCAGGATGTTGCTCTTCCTCTGCCTCTCAGGTAGGATCTTGTCTGGTGTTAGAATAGAGTGATTTTTTACTGCTGCCATACGACAGCATCCTCATGGTTGTGTTTTATCAGTAAAGTATGGAGGATCACAGGGCATTTCTTTTCCTTTCTAGTGTAATACTTTTGGTGCAAACATGATCAGCCACTGCATTTCAGCCAGACCAGTAATAAAACAATAAAACCACAACTGTTTTGCAGAAAGGAATTCATCTTCCCAATGCCTGGCAATGCCCAAAGAAGCTTAAAGAACAGAGCACAAGCATGTTCATGCTTGGGGCTGATCTCCCCCTGCACCAGCTTTTCCCCATCCCTTCCTGCCTGGGGCTGTTGAGTTTTAAGGCTGCTGGCATGACAGAGATGCTTGCTCTCAAAAGACCTCTAAGGGGTTGGTTTCGTGCTGAAAACTGGAAGTTCTGGCATTTCCTCAGCTGGTTTTGACAGTTGTTTCTTTGGAAAGTACCTACAAGCAGAGAGGAGTCAGAAATTAGACATCAGAAAAAAATTCTTCACAGAAAGAGTGATTGGGCAATGGAATGGGTTTCCCAGGAAAGTGGTGGAGTGGCCATCCCTGGATGTGGTTAAAAGAAGACTGGATGCGGCACTCAGTGCCATAGTTTAGTTGATGAGAAGGTGTTTGTTTAGGTCATAGGTTGGACTTGATGATCTCAAAGGTTTTTCCAACCTCGTTCATTCTGAGATTCTGTGATTCTATGAAAAGTTTTCTCAAAAAGCCAAACCTAATGGTGACCCCATGAGGTGAAATGGGCAGTGGGAAGCCAGGCACCAGCAGAATCTGTGCATACACGCACAGAAAGAAACTGCTGAAATGAAACTGCATTTACCACTGACTCATCACCCTCATGCACTGGGTGAGAGGCTGTGGTGGCTGTACTTGGCATCTTGGCCTGATCCCATATCTTGGGAGCCACTCTCTTCCCCCTCAAGCCCATGGCTGCTCCCTGACCCCTCATGCCCTGCCCTCAAAAGGCAGCCCCAAGCATTTTGCACTGAAGAGGCAGAAAGGCCAAGCTTGTACCATACTTTTACTCCCCCATTTACTTTTCCAAACTCCAACTACTTTTCACTTGGGGGATTTCCTGGCTGTGATGCATTTAGCTCTTCAGTAGCTACCAGACCTTCTCCCTTGGCTTGTGCAGGCTTTCCTTGGCAACAGCAACACAAAATGCCTGGGTGCAGAACCACCTCCTGCACACTGCAAGCCTTCCCTTGGTGCCCCTTGTCCCATCTGGGATCAGCCCTTGACCAGTCAGCCTCTCTCTATCCTTTCCAGACCTCTCTGGATTTTGTAGGCACCCATCATATCCCCACCCCAGGGACTGGTTTTCCCCACTTGCATCAGCTTTGTGGTAACTCCACCAACCTCCTGCATTTCCCATCATTTATAGATTTTTTTCCATGCCAAAACCTTCCTTCTTTTCCTATGGCTGCTCTGCTCCCATAGAGACCTTTGCTGAGATACTTAGTCAAAAGTGGACCTTGCAGTAATGTGGAAAGATATGAAGCCCTGTTTTGGTCAATCAAAAGCAAGATATCCTTAAGAAAGAAGCAGTGGTTGGGAAAAAATACCAACCAAATCACCCAAACAATTAGCAAATGTCTTTGATCAAGCCACCCCAGGAACTGCTTAGAAACAGCAGAAACTTTCCCAGCCACACTGGGATTACTGGTAACCAAGGCTTAATTAGTGGCATTACCTTAATTAGGAACATTACATTTCATGGATTTTGCCCCTAATCCTACATGGAACAGCATGTCCCAAGGCTGGCCATGCTGCAGAGAGGCACGGGCCTGTATTTGTTTGCTTTTCTTTCCTTTAACCAGAGTGTCAGTATCACAGGACAAATGAGCTGGCATCAAGAGCCTTGCTAGAAATTGTTTATTTTGTTCCTAAAAATACGAAGAGGCCAAAGTGTTCAAGTATGAGCAGCCCAAAGCAGGCATCTACTTGGGCTCTGTGGGTAGGGCTGGCATTTTCCAGAGATGCTGAGTCCCATCCTCAGGGAGTACACTGGATGCTCTGGTTGCTCCAGGTTAACATTCCTAAAATATTAGAGCTCATGGCCTTATTTGTCAGACCACTGGACAGTGGGACTCAGGATGTCATCTTGTCTCCCAAGAAAAGACTCCTGGTGCCTGATGTGTATCTCAAAGTAAACATCCTCCAGGTTTAGTTGTGGGTCTACCCCCTATGACTGTGTGGGGCATGTGCAATGGCTGCTGCCAGTCACATGTAACTGCAATATTTGCTGCTTCTGTGCAGGTAACAAACATGGTGATTGTTTAGAGGGGAACATAAAACACCAGAGACTTGACAGAGAGCAAAACGCATACCTCCTGCTGAGTCAAACAGCAGCACTCTTTGAAGTGTAATAAAAATACCCAAAAGTTTCAAATGGGCAGTCACTGCCAAGCAAGGTAAAGAAAAAACAGCAAAGATTGCGGCAAGCTTAATAATAAAACCTGCAATAAAACATAAGAGGAAAAGAGTTGGATGAGCAGCCCTAGAGAGAGAATACAAAAACCGGCAGCTGAAATTTTCAAACATTATCTGAAGCAGGAAGTTGGTGGGAGTCAGGAGGTCAATAAATAACTGGCACAAATGCAAGAAGGGCAATGAAAAGTAGGGCAGTGTAGAAAGGCTGAATGGATTACTGGCTCTAGTGCTCACTTCAGACACAGTCAAGGAGGTCATGGCAGTCACTCTTTGCAGTTTGAAGAGTGTTATCAAATAGAATTGGCAACAGAGGAAGTTTGGGGATGAAAAGAAAAGATAAATAATCTGTGGCAAAGGACCAGCCCAAATGCCATTTTGAGTTACAGGAGTTACAGGAAACTAAAGATGACATTTTCAAAATTCCTAAGGAGTGTATTAAATACTTACTTAAAGCAACCTCAACACCAAAGGGCTGCATTACAGCAATGATGTCCCTCTTAAGAGGGATCCTTGCACAGACTAAGGAGACGCAGGTCCCTAGGCTTCATTTCAGCATCAGGAAAGTCATTGGAAGCAAAGAACAGTATTTACAGACAGGTAAACATGAGAAAAGTCAATGCAGCTTTTGTAATGGGAATGTCTGACATCCATGATGGTATCAGTAAGTAAATAAATGCACTAAGCTGACCAGGGTCTTGTGCCAGTGTTTGCAAAAGGCTTTTGATAAGAATCTTCCACCAAGGTCCTTAAGAAACTCCATTCTCATGGAGTAGGAGAAAGACCTAGCCCACAGGCTGGAGCAAAGAGGTAGAATAAGTTGACAGTGATCACAGCAGTGATAGGATCAGAAGGTGCTCAGAAAGATCAGAAGGGGTGAATAATGAAGTAATAAAGCTTGCTGATGCCACAAAATAATTAAGAATAATCAGAACTGAAGTTGACTGTGAGAAGCTATAGAAGGAGCTCCTGATACTGATGGAGCCAAAAAATTGTATTCTTCTTCGAACTTCAGAGTTGAAATTATAACGCAGTGGGCAAAACCATTTTACCCATAAATATCCAGCGATACTCTCTGATTTAGTTGATCCAGAGCACTGGAATGGCTGCCCAGAGAGGTTGTGGAATCTCCCTCTCTGGAGACGTTTAAACCCCACCTGGATGTGTTCCTGTGTCACCTGCTCCAGTTGATCCTGTGTTGGCTGAGGGATTGGACTGGATGATGTCCAGTGGTCCCTTCCAACCCCAACAATTCTGTGATTCTGTGATTTTTGGAAGGAGGCACTGGCATCTTGATGTCTTGAGTGAGCTCTTTACTTGTCTGATTCGTACCCTCTTTCTGTATCAGCAGATGTTAATGGCCCAGTGCTGGAGATAGGATCCTGGGCTCAGCAGATGCTTTATCTGATCCAGCGCAGTTGTCATATTCCCCTGTTATATTGTAATGCATGTCTCAAATTATTACTTTGGAAATGGGTTTCTCACGCTTAAGCTGAAGCAAAGAGGTGAGAATCCTGAATTCCACATCCTGGGGAAAAATGGTGAGGGTGGGGTGGGGCTGGGGGGATTGTATTAATCCATTCCAATTTTCTAAAGTTTATGGGAAATTACATATGAGACATTTCTCCTGCCTTTAGAAGCTGGCAGAAACTCAAGCCCAAAGTGCATTAAATATCTTACCTCCACCCAGCCCTCAGTAAGGGTTAAAGAGAACAGGACTCACAAGTTGTCCACAGACAGCCCAGAAATTTAATTTCCATTTAGGCACATTG
>VZTR01013397.1:133914-148883 GCA_013400775.1 Chaetops frenatus | reverse complement strand
GTCCATGCAAGTCAATATCCCAGTGCAGACACAATGATCAGACAATCTCAGAGCTGGTGCAGAAGCATTGTAGTTTCTGGTTCCTCTCCTCAGGCATTCAGGCTGAGCAGAAAGCCCTGAGTCTTTCTGATTTAACAGCCCCAAGGCACTATTAATCTAGCAGAACTCTAGAATTTCCTGAGAGAAAAACATGAGAGCTCCTTTAAGCTATTGTTTATACCCTTGTTATTGTGTGCGAGCTTCTGTTTATATTGTCAATAATCTTTTCAGGTACTGAGCCAAACACTTGTATTGGCTCAGTATTGTTTTGGGGTTTTGGGTGGGTTTTTTTTGCTTTGGGAGGGGAAACTCTGCAGAAATAGTTTAGATAAAAATCAGTGTTTTTGCCTAACACCACTTTTCAGTGTCCTCTTATTCTTTATGCACAGTACTATGTGCTGATGGGGCTTTTATAACTGTCTCCTGGGGAAAAGAGAAAAAATGTCACTGCGAAAGCTGGGAGTTGCCACGTGTTGTTATTAAAAGATTTCTCAGAATGTTCAGAAATTTGAAACTTCTATTTCTATCCATCTATCTTAGGCATAAAATACACAGCAGAAAGTACACCTGCAACAGTGATGGATGGTTTAGCTCTTAACATTTTGCTCAGGATATTCACACACCACACCTGATGAAGTTACACTGAAAACAGTGGCAATCCTCCAGCTAACATGATGATATCCATCCTAAATTATCTGACATGTTGGGGTGTGCTGCTTTTAAAAGCTACAAGCAATTACAGAAATTGCTTCAAATTGTGTGTTTGTTGTGGGACAGCTGCAATGTCTCTCAGAAAAGGATTTTTTTAAAACTGGTACCTTTGTTCCTAAGGTGCACAGACCAATGTCAGATGTGTTAAATCCAAGATAATTTAAATACTTACATAAGCTACTTCTGCCAAGTACTTAAACACTTCTGGTGGGATATGGTTTTATCCCTGCACTGCTTTAATATCTCCAGAAGCCACTTAATAGGAAGTGTAGCCCAAGGTGGCCTAGTTGGCCCCAAATGAACAGCACGAGAGGAATTCCAACTGCTCTTTTATAAGAAAGATTTGACCTGGACAGGGGCAAGAGATCCCTCAAACCATCTAATTATTTTGGAGGGAGGGAAGGATGGCTACCCAGTTGAAAGAGGTGAAGTACTGAATTAAATACATATATATAGGCAGATATTTGATATAATCACTCAAGTTGGAAGGATGTTTTTCCTCATTAGTTTCATAACCGTTGTTTTCCTCTAGCACGCTCATGGCTATTTGTACGCTCCTTTTTTTTCAAAGAATTGTCATTCCAGGAAATCAGGAAGCTGAGGGAACTGTTTATCCAGGCATGCCCATCCAGGAAAGGACTGGTGGGCTACATCTTACCTTCCCCAGGGTATTTACAAAGAGATGTGTTTTGCTGCAGACGTACTAAACCCTGCTCTGATTGTACCGCAGTAGCAGAGGGACAAGGCTTCCTCATAAGGAACACCCGGCTGGAAAAGTGCATCCGTGCCTCCCATGAAACCAACAGCATCGGCCTGGTGAGCTGCAAGGATCACTCCCAGCAGCAGCAGTGGGGCTGGGACCCCGACACGGGCACCATCGTCAGCCTGCACACGAAGCAGTGCCTGTCGGCCCACAGGATGCGCGAGCACGCTCTGGTCAAGATGGAGCCCTGTGGAGACTGGGAACGCCAGGCGGGGTGCTGCAGCAAGAAGGGACACCTGACCCTGCAGAGCTTGGGCTTCCACCTCGGCACCAAGGAGGGAGGCCACAAGGTCTTTGTCTCGAGGGAGAAGGACAAGTTCAGCAGGTGGAAGACGTCGGCAGATGAAACCATCTGTGCTGCTGCCCGGACAGCAGCTCGGAGGCCCAGCACACCAACACAACAAGCTCTAGACACACCTGTGTGGATCTATGAAAGTAAGATGAGGTAGATTTAGTGTTGGATAGCATCTAACTTCCATGTCATCCGAGCCACCTAACACCAGGCTTGCACCCATCATTCTAACTCATGTTCACTTGAGCATCAAATGGCTCCCATTCAGCCCCACTACCTGGTACCACTGGTTTCCAGTAGTGGCTGCTTAGTGTTTTCCAGAAGCATGCAACATCTTACAGGATCAGTCCTCCAAAACCCAGCTGCATTTCTGAGGACAGGCAAATATTTTGGTGAAAGATTTCTGAATTGGTGCCCACAGCTAAGAATAGTGGAGGTTGCTTGAGCCTCCCAAGCACAAAACACCCAAGGAAGTCTCACAAAATCAGGCACTGTAGACTTTGAAAGAGCTTTTGGTACTTTGGGATGTCTTTTTCGGTAAGACAACAACTGGGGGCAGGTGAAAACCTCTTTTACATTTGTATTAAATATTGAGAAGCAGCTGTATCATAAATTATTGCTTCAGTTTCTGAAATTAAAGTTCTCTTCTGTGAGACCCCAACAGTGTGCCTTTCACTAACAAAACCAAGTTCTAACCTTCATTCCATGCTCTTGTTAGCCTCGGATGTGAACTTTGCTCCCAGTGCCCAATGTAGCCATAAAAAGACTGGTAAACACAGCAAGTAGTGGCAGGTAGCTTAAGTGTAGCCCTCCCTTTGCATTAAGAAATCCCAGAAGATGACATCAAAAATTATTAAAAATTGGATTTATATCAACCATTTATGTCCTTGGCCCTTGCTGAAGAGAATCTAAACTCTGCCTTCGCAAGTGTTCACTAGCCTTTGTCTAGACTGGACACAAAAAGGGCAAAAACCCTGGTCTTGTCACAATTTTAGGAGTTTGACACAAGGCTACCAGACAACAGGTATGGTCATTGCACCGAGATGTGACTGTGATGATTTGTCATATGCCCAGTGAAGCCCACTGCTGACCACTGATAATTCATGGTCCAGTCTGTTTCCTGCTTTCATTTAAGTCCTTTCTGCAAAGAAAGGTGGTTTTCAGTACTTGTCTTGTAAAGTTGTGTGCAGAACTGAGACCCAAAAATCACATTCAATTCCTCCTCTCCTCCTCCCCTCCTCTCCTTTCTTCCGCTCCAGAGACCCCAAAAGAGCTTGTGTTTGTAATGGTTTTTATGTGTTTTTCCACTCTGTAGGTGAAGTTCCCAACATTCCTTAGGGAAAATGACTTCCCTGACAGGAGCCTATTCCTTACCTTAAGGTTGATGGGCTCAATGAGATTTTGGACTCTGCAGAAGTGAATAAAAAGAAAATGTGATGTATCTGGCTGGCATAAGCAGATGAATTATAAGTATAACCTTTTGACACAGAGAGGCTATATGTAATTTGAAATAAAAAGAAATACATCAGGTGCTTTGGCTGTTGTGCAGAGAAGCTGGCCTTTTTCCCCTCAGGGTTTTTAATTAGCCAACTAGAAGGTCAACATATAATTATCACAATAGTTACAAGTGTTAGTGATTGTTTAACATTAAGTTAAATATGGCCCATACAAATTAGATACCATAATAGGCTAGTTAAATATAGGCTAGGAAATGCGTGGAACATTTAAGATATGGGAAAAAGGCATGTGAAAAGAGCATTTTCATTCCCCAAGGCAGTGTTCCTGGCAGCCCAGGGCTGCCTTGGAGCCAGGATACCCAAATAAGGCTGTGAGGGTAAACATAGCACAGCCTTTGAATCAGGTTGTGCCACTTGGTGCGTCTCATGCACACTCATAATTTTCCTATCAGTCCCATGGTTCAGTCTACAGTAGGGAACCTCTGACTACTCAGTAACAACATCAAAGTCGTGTTTATTTGCTTAGGTATTTCTCATCTAACTTCCAGCTGATCATCAACAAATGACTTCTACTTTGGTGGGTTATCTGCTCAATAAATTACACCTCTGTAGCTGTGGTGTGGGTGTTCATGCCACAGGATGGGATGAGGTTTGGATAGGCAGCAGGGAGCCCTGAAGTCACGGTTTTCTTGGTCTTGGCACGTGCATCATTGCTGGAGAGGGGTGAATTGCTGACACCAAACTTCCCACAACCTCCCCTCTAGCAGCAGTTGCTTCCCCACACACCCTACTGTGCAGTAGGACTGGAAGGCAAATGAAGGTATTGAGCCTTGCAAGAGGAATGGACTACTTATCACCATTTGGATCCCATTTCTATATCTGCAGTGTTGTTAATAGCTGTGATTCTTCCACTTGCCTCTTCCTCACACATCACCCCTTAACAGCTGGTGTGGCACTCATACTTTTAAAACCAATGCCCACACCTACCACCAGAAAACAAGCTCTGCCTTGGTTGTTGATTCTATGCTGAGCGGTTCATTTCACCTTTAAAATCTGTGACAGCTGAAGGCCCCTGATGCACAGGAGGAGGTGATTGCTACTGCACCACATCTTGCTCGCCCTGCAAGGCAGAGAACCAAACCAGCAGGGCTGGGTTCCCTTTCCTTGCTGGGCAATGAGCATAACCAGGTTCCTGTACAAGAAGTAAATGATAATCACACAGATCTTTGCTTTATTTCCCTCCCAGCTAAAACCATTGATTCATCAAAGATTGATGCTGTGGACAGAGAGTCTTCTATAAGCTTGACTGACCCACCTCTGGCTAACAAATTCAACAGCACAGTGTCTCCAGTGAAGACCAAACAGGCACAGCTCCCATCAAATGAGGGTGAGCATTTTCAGAATGCATAAATGAGAACAGCAGGAAGGAAAGTGTGGGCAGCATTTTGAGGTTACTCAGCTATTTTCAGTGGTGGAAAAGTACCTGAGGATTTCTGGAGAACTTCCATGCGTACCACTGAGTACTTTGACCCAACATGCTGAGGAGTTTCCCTTGGCAAACGGTTCAGTGATACAGGCCTAACCTGGAGGCACAGCCACCAACTGTTTTAGGAGCAAAAATTATCTGTGGCTGGGTGAAAAGGTTTTCCTGCTCCTGAGATTCAGCCCTGGCTAGCTCTTGGCCCCAGGGGGGTTACCTTTTCAATGAACCAAGGTGAAAGACAGAGACGCCCTTTCTCTGCTCAGGACACGGTCCCACGACTTCATTGTAGAGCCCAATTCCAGGAGACGAGGAGCAGGAGAAAAAGGCTGTTGGTCAGCTCGGGAGGGGTTTTAAGCCCTAGGAGAATGGGGAGGGGGACCACAACCAGTGGGAGCTGATCCAGGGGAGGGGTGCAAATATAACAAAGCTATTTTTGTGGGCAAATATTACGAACCATCCAGTGCTATATAAAGGTAAACTAACTATTTAGTGCAATACAACAGCTGAGGAACACCAAGTGACAATAAAGTTTCCTTTTCCTTTCTGGGTCCCATACAAAAGGGATTTGTGGTGACAGTGAAGCTTCATGAGGAATCTGGACCCCTGGTCCAACAGGAAGTTACTAACTGGAGTCTTTCTGCTTCTTCCACTAGATCCATCCCAGAACCACTCCAAGAAGCAGGGAAATCGGGGGAAAAACACTGGGGCCAGGCTTGCAGGTAGGTCCAGGGATCACCCAGAGGAGGAAGGGACCAGGTAGATGAAGGTTCATCAGTGTCCCTGTCCTTCCCATTGTGACAGAGATACATTTCCCTGGGTTACTGATGAGGATGCTCAATGGGAAATGAGGGCACAAAATTACTTGTCAGAAATACTAGTTTTAAAAATTAAACAAATCTCCACAGGCCTGCAATAAAAAAATTAGTAAAAACATGAAAATGCTTTGTCCCAGCTCCCCAGGAGAATCAGATACCTGCTAGCACCACTGCTTTTCCCCAGCCCTTTTTATTCTGTATCAGAAAGCTGCAGAGTAGAGAAGCAAGAGGTGTCATTGCCTTCATAGCCAGAAAGAAAAGCTTTTGTGGCCACTTTCAATAGAAGGACGCTGTGCAGTGTAAAAGCAGCTGTAAGATGTTGATCCTGTAGATAAAGCACTTTTCCTGTTACCTGGCATTCTTCAGGGACATTACAGGTGGTTTTTTGTGGCAGTCGAGGCTATTGCATAAGAACAGGGGTATGTACAGCAAACACGTGATGCTTTCTACAATACCCTTTCAGGAACCAACTGGAAGACGGCCATGCTGGTCCTCAGCCCCTTGGCATTCATACTGGGATTAATAATACTGACACTCAATGTTCACTACAACAAGTAAGTGACAGTCAGGTTCACTGGCTTTGCCATGAACAGCATTTTAAAGAATAACTCCCAGCATTTCAAAACAAAAGTCTTGATCTTGGATCCCTTCCCCATTCCACACCTGATGTTGCTAGCTCTCAGCAGATGGGTCTGGTCACTAATGTGATCACCCTTGATGATTTCTCCTCTCTGCCACCTGGTTTATCCATCCCACTCACTGACCTACCCAAATGCAGCCACTAATGTTGGCTCCTCCTCTCATACACAGCTTGTGCCATTGCTGAAGGAAGTGGCATGCTGACTCATGCCAACATGGAAGTGCATGGAGAAGCAACCAAGTGACGGATAGGTGGAGTTACTCTCTTTTCTCTTCTTGTAGGAAAAAGAAAATCCTCTCTGCTCTGAAGAGCTCTCCAGCCAACAGCAGCAGAGTTGATTTACGGGAGCCGACGCCCTTACGAAGAGGCCCCCAGCCGTACCTTCCACCATCCTGCTCCCCTTCCCTACGGCGTGGAGAGATCCTCATTGAGTGGAAAGATGGGACTGTCACTCCTCTTTTTGATAACATCAATTACCAAGTGGACTAGCTCCAAAACGACAGAGCTACTGTTCCATCCTGTCACTGTTCCCACCAGGAAAAGTGCCAACACAGCTGATCTCCTCCCTACCCTACCCTTGCTGTTTTGACAGGAAGCACTGTTTGGGTTTTTTTTTCTAAACACTTGAGTACAACCTCCTTGCACAGCACAAGGCTGAAGCAAGCAGAGTAGATTGTTTGGTTTGTATAGGCACATGCTGCTTAGTAATTCCAGAGCTGCTTTAACCCATAACAAGCCCCAGGTTTACCTAGGTGAAGCTGGGACTTTTGCCAGCTGCAACTGCCCATTGAACAAAATTCGAGTTATTGAGCATATGAAAAAGTGAATCTTGGAAGACAAGGTGAAAGGTAAAAAACAGGAGTCCTGATGATCCTTAAATTCTTTTTAAGACAAAACTAGCTGCCAACAGACACAGAAGGCTGTCAGCGACATTGTCAGTGTGAGACTGCAATTAATAAGCACTGCCTTCTATAATATCTCTTCCAGATAGCTGCCAAAATATTCATCTCCACTAAATTGTCAGTTAAGAAACAGCAAGTCATTTTTCTAACTTAAAAGGTAGCACTCCACTGTCCTCTCTGCATCACTGCAAGTGCCCTGCTGAGGGAGCATGTGTCTCTCAAAACGTTTCCATATTTAGAATGTACTAAACCTTATTATAACACACATCCTCTTTTATTATATAGACTGGCAAGTAACGTCGGTCATGCTTGTTGGGGATATTGCATATAGAGCCACTTTATACCAGCTTCAGTCTCTGATTTCCTATAATCACATGGAATAGTCAATGAATAGATATATTGCTCCACCAGAGCAGTAATATAGTTGCTTTTCTTTTAGACAGGAGTAAGACATTGCTTTCAGACTTTACACTTCTTTGAGCATAATTACCTGTGACTGTCACATTCAATCCTGAAACATTTCTCCCTGAAACTTGCAATGTCTTAGTGCTTTCCTAATATTCATGAATGTATGCTTTCCTTCTCTCTGGTTTTGAGATGATGTAATCATGGCTATAAGTCAGGAATTATGTGGAGGAAGAAACAATAATACCAGGAAATTACAAGTATGAGCTGTGTCAGTGTATTTGTTCAGCAGAGCAAGGGAAACCATATCCTCACATCTCTTACTTGAGCAATGCCTTTCACTTGACCTAAATTAAGCTGTTCTGCTATTTCAGTGTAGCTTGGACTTCTCTAGAGTTTGGTTTTATTTAACCTACAGCAGAAGCAAGTCTCTCCAGGGAATTTAAAATCTCTTTGTTTGTTTGGGAGTTTCTCATTATTTTTATTTTTTCTTTTTAAATGGTAAAAAGTTTACTGTCATGAGATATTATTATAACCAAAAAGTTAACTGGTCTAATAAAAAAAAAAAAAAATCATAGAGGTTGGAAACACGTATCTTTGCTAGGCAGATTATTCCATAATTATTTATTGGAGGGTTTCTCAGATGCTCCTTGGGAAAATATTTTACTACTAGACATGGACAGAGGAAGAACACTTTCTTCACCATTGAGCAGCAAGAATCAGAGTTAAATTCTCACTTTGCAACGTTTCTGCTTTAAATGAAATCCAAAGACTCTGGGATCAAAAAGTGTGTAAGCATAATTTTACTCACAAAATTTGTGGGAATACATTCCGTACATAAATCACTTAAAATGCACACAACAGTGACCATTATCACAGTTACAGCTCATTGAATTTTGTCCAAGGAGCACTTCACCTTACAGTGCACGGCACTGGTCACCCTCCAAAACTTTGACAGGCTTTGGGAACACTGTGTAAGCAGTGCCATTAAAAGGGAAATACTGGCTTGGAGCTGAGCTAACGTTGTTCTTCCCAAAGCACCAAGTGCCTGAGTTCATTACTGCTGAATGGGCAGAACCGATGACTTGTTAATGACTCTCTAACTCCAGCTTAATATGCTAATCTTGCTCATAAACACGAAGGCAGCAACACCATTGTTTACACAGCACTGATTAAATGGTAGCTCAAACAATAATGAAACACCAAGACTGAAGCTGCACAGGCTTTTAACTCTTCTCTCCCACTCTCACTGGTTGTTCGACTCCGTGCCACCACCTGAATGAAACACTTAGGAGCAGAGCTCATAATCAAAATAAAGCCTGACTGTAATGTGGAGGAGCACTGAAGTTTTTTGTATACATACATATATAGATGTATACATACATATATATTTATATATAAAAGCCTCCTTACAGTTTAAAAATATAAATTTATGCATTTATAAATCACTCCACTGGAAGATAATGGAGTGACGAACAAGACACTTCTGTCACACTGGTACCAATATTATTAATGTCTGCTGCCCCAAAAGATGAGTGGCTGCAGGCACAGAAGCACTCATAGCATTAAACAGATACAGGATTGCACATAAGCTTGGATATCCTGTGCAGAAAGTGTATTAAGTACTCTTTCCCAAACCCCTGGAAAATGTATGGCTAAGGTATCTGTTAAAGATCAAGGAACCAAAAGAATGAGGCAAAAGAAGAACTCCAATTTACCATTTAAATACCACACCTCAGTCATTTACTAAAACTCTCTGGGTGGAAAATGTTCTCACAACAGCACATTAGAGATGTACATAAATTCATGATATGAACAAAAAAGACCTGAAATGATCTGACAAGTTATCACTGCATATCACTGGAAGAGATGGGAATAGAACTACCATTTCCTCATTTAAAATTCAAGGTATGACTTCTGCAGTAAGTGTTTTGTTATTAAAAAATCCCCACATGCTCATTTTCTCAACTCTCTAGCTTTACATCAGCCAAGTCAAGATAAATCAAGTGTTTGATTTTTCAAAAAGACCTGTGGTTATTCAGCACTACAAAGGAGAAAAAGAAAGGAGAAAGAAAAAGAAAAGGAGACTGAGACAGAAGAAGTCTTTTGTCAGCTCTGGGCTTCAATTCAGACATCTCTGGCTTATGGTTCAACCAGACTACACTTTTTTGTGCTAGCTAGGGGAGACAAAAGCACAATCTCTTTAAAAGCTCCATGCATCCTCACTGAATTTCTGCAGATAAGAAAAAAATAAATCTACATTTCTGCAGCCATATAATTCTTCATCCAGTTTAAAACATAAAAAGCAGACACGTCTCCTGAAGAAATCCCCTTATACTTCACAAAAACACTTATTCTCTGGAGCAGAGAAACTGATGCACTTCTTTCAGTGTTGCTTGCATGTCCTCGTATTCTGCAAATTTGCAGGCATCCTCCAGCTTCAGCCACTGGAAAGCTTGGTGCTCCTCCGACAGCTTGATTTCAGTGTTGCAATCCTTCATTTCTGCCAGCCAGTACACGACGGTCTTAGGCTTGCCACGGACAGGGTAGTGCAGCTCTTTCTTGTAGCCCTCGATGAGGGTGAGCTGGCTGGCCTGCAGACCAGCCTCCTCCTGCGTTTCCCGGAAGGCTGTCTGCAGGTCATCCTCCCCTGGGTCCACGTGGCCTGCCAAGAGGGTGGAAAAGTAAATCTCTGGGAAGGAGTCTCACATTTTGCTTTAATTGGGAAGCACTGGGAGACAGAAATGAGAGTTCACGGTAGCTGATACAGGATGAAATAGGAATTGGAGAACAGAGACTGCTTTTCCAGATCTTATGTCTTGATTTGTCTTTGTCTTATGGCTTTTGGGATCACTGTTTATCCCTCACCTCCTGAAACTTCCATCAGCCTCTCAACACCAGACATCTTTTCTTCCCACTCCTCCTCTCCACTTCTGGAGTACTCTACACCCATAAAGTTCCACCTTAGATTATACTGAAGACTGAGTCCCTCATTTTTCCTTTATCCAGTTAGAGCAGAGACAGGTCATGTGACAGACTTAATCCTCTCTCAACCATGTCCTCTCACATAACAAGGCTCAATTCTGCAAAACCTTCTCATGCCAACAGTCCAGAAACAATAGGACCAGGCACCAACACATATAATTTAAAAGGTGGGTTTCACTTAGGCAGCTAGGGGTTTTTTCTCTTCCATACTCGCCTCTGAAACGAGCAACAAGTCTAAAAAAGCCAGTCCTTTCACCAGCTGGGTAGTTCTCCTAGGACACATCATTTATTTTATGTTGCTCAGAACAAGAGATGCCACTACAAACAACGGATAAATATAACACGTCCCCAGCCATTTGTACTTTTGTTGAGAAATGTCAGATTTGGTTTTCTCATGAAAGCTCTGGACCAGAACATAAATAGAACAAGCCAAGCAATACCTCAAAAAAGCAACATAGCAGGAATTGGGACATTTTAGGAGAAAAAAAAAGTTCAAGCTCTATTTTGTCCCTGGCGTTACTCTATTTTCTATGCAGCTGGCTGAAAACAGCTATAATTTCATCAGAGATGAATAGTTCCTCAGGTCCCAGGTACCCAAAGCCCCCTTTTAGTACCACAACTGGGGTATGTGGGAAGTTGTTTTGCTTTTGCAGCAGGTCGTACTCACTTCCCTGCCTGTGTATCAAAAGTGTGAACACCTCTTCCAACATGACATCACCTCAAACGTAGAACACACTTTTCTTTTAAGCAGCAGCTGTGCAGAAAACAGCATCTGATGTTGATACCTGTCAATAACCTCAGGTCTAAGCTCGGTAAGTTGCCAAGTTTGTGCAGTGCAGTCTGCCTGCAGACAGAAAAAGGGCAGAAAAAGGACTGCCGGCAGCACCTCACACACCACAGCTTTCAGATCCTCCCACCTGTTTCCACTAGTGCAGTTCCAACAGACTGAGAAGGAAAATTAACCCTACATCACCTTCCCATCAGCCTCAGCTAGTGCAAAGTCACAGTCCTAGGGGCAGAGATAAGGCTGATGAGGTTCATGTGAGGGGATCCAAGCAAGTCCAGTTTAATCTCATAAGAGTTGCAGTCGCTTAGAGAACTTTTAAATTAACAAGGTACAGCTGTAGCTGTAAACTGCCTTTTGTGTGTGTTTGGAGAGATAACTACAACTTCTCCTTCTGGCTCCTGCCACATGGAATCTGTCAGTATCACATACCAGTTACGTTACCACATCACACACCCCAGAGTGCCTTGGAAGACCACTCCTATCACAGATCTTATAAAATGGAATAGCTTCTCTTCGTTAAAATCCCCCAAATCAGTATCAGGCTTCTATTACAGGCCACCATCAGACTGTGGCTTTTGCATGTAGTTTTTGATCTCTAAAATCTCAAGCAGTGTGTTGAGGGAGGCAATTCTCCCCCTCTGCTCTGGCGTGACTGCATCCAGCTCTGGAGTCCTCAGTAAGGGAAGGACATGGAGCTGTGTGACTGAGTCCAGAGCAAGCCATGGATATGATCAGGGAGTGGAGTACCTCTGCTTTGGAGACAGGATGAGAGAGTTGGGGTTGTTCAGCCTGGAGAAGGCTCTGGGGAGACCTTAAAGCCTCTTCTGGTGCCTAAAAGGTGGTGGTTTGTAAGAAAATTTGTGACAGACTTTTGAACAGGGCCCGGAGTGACAGGAGAAGGGCTCCTGCTTTTCAACGAAGAGAGGGCAGACTCAGACTACAGACAAGGAAGACTTGCTTTTACCATGAGGGTAGTGAAACACTGGCTCAAGTTTCCCAGAGAGGTGGTGGGTACCCCATGCCTGGAAACATCCAGGCTGGTTGGGACTCCCAGCAACCTGCTCTAGTTGAGGATGTTCCTGCTCACTGGTGGGGGCTGGGACTAGACAATCTGCAAGAGTCCATCCCAACCTATACTATTCTATGGTTCTGGGTGTGTGAGATGTATGCTTATGAGACAATTAACACCCAACCAAAATGCCTACAGGTCATTTAAATTGCTTGTCCAGAATTACTGTGTTCCCAAGGTTTCCACAAGGGTTTCTTCTCACAACAATCAATTACATCCCAGCAGATGTTTTTTAGCTTTCCAATAGGCTGCAAACTCAACTCCCTTGGGCTCTTGATGGAGTTAACAAAGAGGGAGGTTTGGAAAGTTTTGTTCTTTCCCTTAACAGGAGAGCCTAATTGACACTGTTAAAAAGATTTTTTTACCACCAATTTGGAAGTTCTTGTTTACAAACTGCTGCACTATGCTTTGAAAGCACTGCATTTTACAAAATGAAAAGTAAAAACTAACAGGAAGAAATCTCAAGTGGTAAAAAACATTATGCAAGAAGATTTACAGGGAACCTGAAGTATTTCTGTGCTGCACTTTTCCTGGTACAAGGGCTGTGCCTCTTCTGCCACGAGCCTTTAGGAAGGAGGTGCTGCTCTATCCTGGGACACAGGGCTTGTCTTCTGCTCTGAGGCCTCACAGAAGACCAAGAACAGCTGGTATGGTTAATTCTCCTATCTGCCCCTCTCATCTCTACTGCATTAGTCAAGTGATCTTCATCAACGACCTCCTGCATCTCCTAAGACAGGTGTATTAAAGTGTACTATTAGAGATTTCAGCTTCCTGCAAACTGTGACCCTTCTGATCACACATGGGTCAAACAGTCCTGCACTGGCAACAGAGGTGCCCGGCAAAGCATCAGACCCGAGGCAAGAAGGTGAAACATCCCCTCGTTACCTCACTTCAGTTGTGTGCGCAACATCTTTCCAGACTCACCAGATACCTGAGGACCTCGGACAGGTGACAGCCCCTGCCCCAACCCAAACCAGCCATGCCCAGCACTTTGTACAGCCACAACTTGCAGAGGAATTCAACCTCAAAACTGTCCCCCTCAGCTGTGTCAGCAGCACCATCAGACAGACAGCACAGCCAGCAGCTACGCTTAGCTGGTAACTGCCCCTCTAAACCGACCTCAGCTGAAATCCACTCTGCAACCTGGCACCAATGACCTCCAAGACTGTCATCAGAACAAAAGTCACCTTTGGGCGGCGTCCAGTGGTGGGTCCCGTAGGATGTCTGGAGCAGGAGGTACTCAATGCTGTCAGTGACCTTGGAGGATGGCGCTGGCTGCAGCCTCCGGTAGATGATCAAGCCACAAGCTCTGACAGCCATTCCCCTCTGCCAACGGCACCAGGAGCTGTGGAGCAGCACAGAACGTGGGGCTCAAACAGCCCAGCTGCATTTAGCCAGCAAACATAGCACAGTAAAAAAGGTGCCCTTGAAGTTACTACAGAATTGAATTGCATCTTATTAGCTGCCTTTGAATTGTGAAAAACTTTCCTTTTAAAACATGGAAACAGGAACCTAGATAAAAGCTTAAAAAAGAAAAAGAAAAAAAAAAAAGTTATCAAGAAGCATGAAAAATGACCTGCATATCATTTCTTTGCTGCTGATAGATTACAAACCCCATTGTGGGGAGGGGAAAAAAAATTACAAAGCAAGAAGAAAGCCACGGATTAACACCCTGCAACTTTTCCACTGTAAAACTCCAAAGACCCTGTGCAGAGGTAATACCTCAACATTACTGGAACTGGCATATAGAAATAATTGCTCTGGACAGATTCCCTGGAGCACAGGACTCCTCAGGATATCAGAGGCAAAGCTGAGGAAATGAGTAACAAAGGACGGGCTCTCTGTCTGCTGTCTCGCCTAGACATAAGGCTGTCACACAAAACTAAAAGCTTCTTGGCAGATGTATTAGGCACTGATTTGATGTAAACAATAAGGAACACACCTCTCAAGTGATAAATGTTGTCAGCAATAAGCTACGCAGCCAGCATGAGTAGTCCTATAGAGAAAAAGAAGGAAAGCAATGGAGATGAGCAATCCATGTTACAAATCTGGGCGATTGTGAGTTCCGGGCAAAGCTCTGCATTTTGACAGAGACGCATACTTCAGTAAATAACTTCATAGAACACTGCATTTTCTTGGGACGCCAAGAGCGGCATCGTGACACCTCCAGCTTCCAACACGGGAAACCACAGCACGGAGCCCTTCACCACCAACCACGCCTCTGGACGACGCTCAGCTCTTTTGGTCAACCACTTCAACCGCCTCCATTAGTTCCTGATCAGCCACAAGGCCAACACCCCCCCCTCTCCGGCCCCCACAGCCCCGGGGCCAGCCCGGGGAACCAGCACCACCTCCCGTGCGCGCCCGGAAGAACAAGGACAAACCCCAGCAGGGCCCCTCTGCCGGCGCCTGGCGCCACGCGGCGCCGCTGCCCTGCCCTGCCCTCGCCGCCCGCGGTGCCCAGGGATGGGGACACTGGGAAGGGGGACACGCCTCACCCCCGCAGCGCCCACCATGGACCCCCGCCCTCACCGCTGCTTCCGGGTCCGGCAAGGGGCGGGAACCAGCGCATGATTGACGTCAGATCTAACCAATCGCAGCTGCAGCGATGCGGCCGGTAG
>VZTR01013397.1:90092-114810 GCA_013400775.1 Chaetops frenatus | reverse complement strand
AAGAGGAGGTGGCTTGCTCTGCTTTGGGAATGCAGATGCTCTTTTGCACAGAGGCTTTTCCTGCACTGGAATATTAGTATTTGTGCTGGGAGGTAGCTGTGAAGTGAATGTGTTTCTGTACTTCACGCTTTCTTGAGTACTTGCTGGTGAATAACTGAGTGTCACGGGGAACTGGAATCTGAATAGAAAGAAGTATAATCTTGAAGGTCTTCTCCAGTCTAAACAATTCTGTGACTCCTGAGAATCCAGAGTGTAAGCCCATTAAATTCTTAAAAGACACTGTAAAATCAAAATCTGTATGTTTTTGGTATTGTGTGAAACTAAGAAGATACCTAGACAGTCTACAAGTAGTGACTGAATTAACTATAAAAAATATCTTTGGGTAAATCTTAGTAACCTGCAACCTGTAAAACCTAGCTCTGGCCTTAATGTTCATAACACTCTCTTCTTGCCTTTAAACCCATGAGATTTGAAGTCTGCTGTTGGTTTGAATATTCATGTTGTTTTCAAGTGGAAGACTTTCAGACACTGCAACTATGAGAGGCAGACTAAAAAATTATATAATATCTTGATCTCTTACTTGTTACAGCTGCAGTTTTTAATAAAATGCTGTAAAAGTGAGAAATAAGTGTCATTTTCAGTGGGAGTTTGTAGAATGTAGAAAGGCTTTATTAAATGATGGCAGTATCACCATGACAGTACTGTAATATGCTATCTCTACAAGAAAGAAAATAAGAGATGTAGCTGAAAGAGCTCTGTCCTTTGGGTACACCTGCCCTGCAAGCTGCAGCATAGTCTAGGCTACATCCGGCCTGTCTTCAGACTAGTTAGATGTGGTGCGGGCAGCAGCTCTGTGGAGCTCTGTGTGTGCTAAATCTGTCTGCTTACCCAGCTCCTTGCCTTTGGTGTAGCCCATGGAGCCATCAGGCAGGGCACAAACTGACCTTGCAAGGGACAACACATAGTAGGAGTCAAAGGGGACGCAGAACCTGGGTAGGTTTGGTTTGATGCGGTTCATTTCCTTGCCAGTGCATAGTTGATCTATTTTTCCCTTCTTTTGGCAGCTAAAGGAATGCATTCGGGCGTTGGATCAGGAGCACACTCATACTCCTTTCCGGCAAAGCAAATTAACTCAGGTAAAATGAGCAGAAAGACAAGAGGAGAGTTTTCCCTGCTGAGGAGAAAAATAAGCAAACAAGCAAATAAATAAATAGATGGCATAGTTCAAAAACTGCTTCCTTTCTTGGGGAAGAGGAAATGCATAGCTTTTGCAGATTTTAAATTTAACGGTAATGACAGAATTAAAGCCAACTGCCAATTTCCTCCAGCCAACACTAGGGGCTGGCATGGGAAAAAAAGAAACAAGCCAAAAACTAAAACCAAATAAAACCCCAAACACTACCTTCCAGAATCCTATAGAGTTACCATCCATCTCCCCTCAGTTGGAAACCAATTTTGCATGTTCTGTTCAGTTACTGGCCTGGGAACTTTCATTACTATTTCTTGACTCCAGCTGTAACATCTGCTTATTCCTCAAACCATATTGGCACCCTTGAGGCATCTGGAACAAGGGCTTGTTTAGAGCCCTAATTAATACTTGTATTCATTTTAAAGTGTAAACAAATAAGACAAACTGAGACAAGAGGACTACATTTAACAAAAAAAAAAATGACAGTACCTTATGTTGAATTTCTTCTGTAGACGTTGCTAATTTGTAGGATGTGCAAGGGACATGAACTGCTAGGAACCCAATTTTTTTTTTCCTTCGAACCCTAGGTGCTAAAAGACTCTTTCATTGGCAATTCCAAGACATGTATGATAGCCAATGTTTCACCGAGCCACATAGCTACAGAGCACACCCTGAACACTCTACGATATGCTGACAGGTAGGAGGTGAAACACAGTGTTGCTAGGGTGAAAATCATAAAGCAAAAAGTAACGCATGATGTTTGCCATTACTTTTTATTTTAGTTGTATTGAAAATGTTGATTTAGGCAAGAAACAGAATCTTTACAGAGTTACCTATTCCAACTCTTATATTTTGTCTTAAATTTTTTTGGGTCTTGTAAGTACTTTCTGATGACTGCTTTCACTGATGAAAATATCACTGTCTGCCCTGTAACTGCAGGATTACCGACCTCTGCAATCAAAAGTTTTGGTTTAGTTTTGTATTGTGATTCTACTTAGAATGTGTGCAAGTCCTTCACCCTCCTTCCTACAGAGCAGGAAGTAAATTATAAGATGTGCAATGCTGGTCTTAAAAGGACAAGAGATAACTTGAGGGACAAGAGGAACAAAGGGAACAGCTGAGGGTCAGGGTGGTAGGGGAAAGGGTGATACCAGTTAATCAGCTCTTCACAGTTGCACTGGTGAGTCTGATCCAGGAGCAGTACAGCCCTCTGCACTTCACCTGAGCTAAGGACCCCCACTGCAACTACTCCAAAAGTCCTGCCTTGGGCCTTGTGGGACTCTGTGATGTGCTGTGGAGAATACCAGCTTGTTCTGCTGTGTTATAACGTGTGGAGATGCAACCCCCTTGCATTGAAACTGAGGCCACTTCCACTCACTTGACCTGTTTTGCACTGCTCAAGGAAGCACTTAAAAAACCACTGCTACAGATTTTTCCAAAAGTCCAGGCATTTTGGCAGAGGAGTTTTGATGCCTGTGAAGATCACAGAGAGAAAACAAACCATGATGTCAAATTCAATGTTTAGTCTTAGTACGTGAAAGCATTGATTTGTTCTGAAGATGCTGTTATTTATCTGAAAGCATGACATCTAAATCCAGCCTCTTTTTTGCAGGGTCAAAGAGCTGAAGAAAGGGATTAGATGTTCTGCCCGTGTCACAAAAAGGCGTCGCAGAGCTGGAAATGTATCTCCAAAACGTGTCCAAAGCACTCCCTCTTTGCCACCTGGGGAAAAGAGCTCCCCGAAGAAAGTGAAGCTAGGCCTACAGCATCCCTCAAGTGCTACAAAACCAAAGGCATATCCTGCAGCACTCCAGCCAACCGGTGTCCCTCTTACCTCTACCCCCAAGGGAACTGCCAAAGGACATGGCTTCAAAGGAAATACCAGCACTCCCTGCTTCCACCACACCACCCCAGTTACGGGAGTCCTACGTATAACACATCCCCTGAAGAAGAAAAATGATGATCTATCCCCCGACTCTGAAAAGAGCCCCTCGCTGAAGGATTTCATTGCCACCCCAGAAACAAAAGAAAGTCACCAGCAAGACAAGATTATGCAAAACAGAACACCTGTCCAGTGCCTGAAAGTCCAGACAGTGCAACCTGTTCAGAAACAGCTTGTTTCTAGAGAGGATGATTCCTTTGGAGATGGAAATCTACCCTCCAACAGTGAACAGGAATGGGGAAATACTTTTGCTACGCAGTCTGTTGAACCCTGGACATACCTGCCTCCATTTCAGAAGGAAAGGGAAGAGCATTTACGTCTTTATCACCAGCAGTTTCAGCAGCCCCCTATTCTAAAGCAAAAATTGAAGTATCAACCCCTTGAGAGGTTTTTAATGCAGTACAAACCTGAGGAGATTCAAGTGAAGCAGGAGCTGAGCCTTACTCCAACTGAAGTGCAGAGCAAAGAGGGGATGCAGCTGGAAGATCTGGATGACAGTGATTTCAGTGAAGATTCTTTCTCACCTGTCTGTAATCAAAAAAGCGTGAAAAGAGGAAACACCAGCAAATGCAGTCAACATTCATTTTTCCTTCATGAAAGAGAAGAAGGAACCGAAGAAGAGCAAAAAGGCCAAAAGCGACAGGATTTATTTTTTGAATATGCAATACCCATGCAAGATCGTGGATTAGATGACAGCTGTGATTGTAACGAGAGCAGCCCAAAGGCAGAGGAATCCATTAAAAATGCAGGCTGCAGCAATACTTCTGCAGACTGGAGCTATGACTTAGCTGTGGAATCCTCTCCAAGCAATACTGCAGAAAAACCTTACTGCCTGCAGGAAGATCCTGCTTGCAGCTGGAGAAGTGGCAAGGATTTCCTAGCTGATCACAAAGAGTTCAAGTCTAAACACAGGTGTCTTGTTTACTCCAGTGGAGCCACCTTAACTCCAGAAAAGGATGCTTCAAACCCATATGTATCTCCTGTATTGAAATCAGGAACTCTGGAGTGCAAAGAGATTGAGCTCCAGCAGGAGGAGAAGGAAGAATCCACTCTGGATAAACAGGCTGCCCTTGCAGGAGGTGTAAAATGGAAAGCTCGAAAAAAGGGACTTAGCCACTGTGTATCTTCCAGTTGTTCCTCAGAATTCAGCTCGGAGCTCACGGCCCCTCTCCTGGTGTCCCCTCTTGGTGGTGAGGACACAACTGAAACAGAGAAAGTGTCTTCCAACCAAGAGAAACGTCCCCGCGAGAAGCAGGTGCCGGACAGTGACACCCAGAGCAGGTTTGAGGACGAGGGCTGGCAGTGCACCAGGAGCAGAGCTCTGACCGACAGCATGCTGGAGCTGGGGGACCAGACCTTCCAGCGGGGAAGGCTCTGCACCCTGCTGGGCTCCCCTCAGGCCGGGCACAAGTGCCTCCCACCCGCCTGCGGCCGTGTGAAGCCGTGCTGCTGCCGCCTGGGACCGGATTTGTCCAAGCAGGGAGTCCGGCGCAGTTTGTTCGTTGGGCGTGACCCCACGGAAACATCCACAGCTGGATCCACAGCTGGATCCGCGGGCCCCAGGCCACAGAGAGAGGGTGGGGGGCTTTGCAGTGACTTTCCCTGCAAAGAGCACTCAGGAGGCAGGCGGTGTGGTGCTGATGTTAATCAGCATAACAATGCTCGTAGTTCAGGAAAGTCTAACTCAAGTCAAGGGCCCCGTGCTGAGCAAGTAAATGCTGAAATACCTGAAAAGAGCTATGCAGCCCAGTCCCCCTCTCAGGAGAGCAGCCTGCTGCTGCAGCCCAAGCCAGGACTGAGGAATGAGGACCTCACCCATTCAGAAGACCATGCCAAGTCATCATTTGGCAATCAGGAAACAGGATTGCTAAAAACCAAGTTAATGCAGAGTATTTTTACAGAAGAGACTTTTGCTGCAGATGCAGGATTTGCAACCAAAGATAATAAGTCAATAGCAAATGCAAAGAGCCCGTCACACATGTCCAGCAACAGCTCTCCAAGTGCTGCATCAGAGATGGGGAAGCGGCAGAGGGAAGCCCTAGAAAAGGCACAGTAAGTCTTGCTCATCATGAAGTTTGTAGTGAAGCCTAGAAATTCTGGACATGTGATACTTTTGCCTTTACTTGTATGTCATGCTAATATTTACTTCAAAAACCAATTCTATTGAATAATTATTTTATAAGTTTAATCATAATTTATAGTAATTATCTTAAAAATATATGGTTGCTTGTTATTTAGTGATATTTTAAAATCTCACAGAAAACCAATTATTCTATTAGAGCTTCTAGGATAATGCTAGAGGAATAAATATTATAATACAAACTGCAGTTCTCAGTAATTAATTGGCTTCCTATAAACTGTGAAGTACCTAAAATATATCAAAACCTTTCATCAAGAATCAGATTATAGCTGTTCCATCAATAAAAAGAAAAGCTGCTAGAGCAGCTGGGCAGTCACTGAAGATGTAGTTAAAAAGCTTCTGAGTACTCTGAGCTGCCATTGTCAGCTCCCAGGGACTGGACTGCATTCCCTTGACTGAAAATACATTGTTGATCAGTGAAACTTGCTCAGAGGAATCAACAGCAGCACTGTGCTCCTGGTCAGCCTGTTTCTCACTGAAACTACTTACAGGTTGTAAGTAATTTCTCCAATTAATTAGACGATTGTTGTGCTCCTTGATTCTCCTACAGTGAAAAGCAGTTGTGTGCTGCCTGTGCTAAGGAGGGGCTGTGGTCACTCCTCTGTGAGCAGCCCTCAGTCACTCAGTTCATCCTGAAGCCCAAACCAGTGCACTCCACTGCATTTCACAGAGCAGTGGTGTGCTCTTCCTGAGTGCCAGGACAGTGAGGTGTCCTCTGGGGTATTCCTCCTTCTTGAAGTTTTATTGAGGCCAGCTGTGATTACAGCAGTGATTACATACAGACTGTGTAACCAGTGTGTGTTTTTTGTTAATCAGACAGACTGTAATTCGTGCCCATCGGCAGCAGCTGGATGAAATGGCATGCCTGTGCTTCAAAGAGGAGTGCTTGATAAATCAGATGTCAGCAATGGTAAGTGTTTCAGATGATGGTTTTGGTGCCCGTTGAACCTGCATAAATTAATCTTAATGATTATTAACTTGAATTGGTGATGTGATGTTCCTTGTCAGTTCAACCGCTTGTTCTCCAAGGCCTGTCTGAGTCCTGGGAAAGGCCTCTTGTTTTCAGTGCCTGTTGTGTCTGCCAGTCTCCACTCTGACAGGTCCTTGGGGAGCAGGAGACGAATGGGCCAGCCCTGAAGCCTTTGTCTCTGATAAGAGAGCCTCCCTTATCTCACGTCACAGGACAAACTCTACCAGACAGGCCATCTGTCCCTGTGATATTTTAGTTCTTGCAGGCTGGGACAAGTAAGTCAGTACCACAGAACAGAGCACACCCCTAGGGCAGGACACTGGTGGCATTTGCCTGGGATCCTCTTTGCCTATCACACTGCAGGTGTGCCAACAAGCCTGGCCTTGCTTGCTCCAGTGCTCTGACCACTGTGTCTATGCCTCACATGCTTTTGGCTTTGGTTACTCAAGTGTGGCGTGTCTTTGCCTCAGATGACCTAGTGGTGTACCCTAGACCTAAAAACTGGCACCTGCATGGCCCCACTGCTAGCAAGGCAATCCCAGTTCTCTCTTTCTCCTGCATCCCAACAGATGCATGTCACAGCTGTATGAAAATCCAGACTATGAACATTTTCTAGTGAGAACTCCTGCCTTCCCTGTTCCCTCACCTTCTCAGTAAAGCCAAGCATTGCGTTATCAAACCAGTTCAATTCGTATCACAGTTCAGATCTGAAATAGAGGGACTGTTCCCTCAGGGACTTTGGAGTGGGGCCACCATGTGACTTATTCACTGTGATTTCAAGCTGCATATGCTGTTTTACAGATAACATACAGTTCACAAAGCAGCACAGGAGACAAACTGTATTAGTTTTGTGGCAGACCATGAAGTGGAAAAAAGCCATCTTTCATCTTCTTAATTTTTTTTTTAATCTTCTGAGATTGTTTTTTGTAAGTCTGTTGGTCTCTGGACACCAGCTCTCTTCCCCATTTATTTGCCCCTTGCAGCAAGCAGTTACTTTCTGGCTAGCAGAATTCTGACTAGGCCTCCCAGCATTTTGTGAATAACATACCTTGTCGTTTTATTTTACAGCATGACCTTTTTTGGGTAATGAAACGTGCTTGGGCTTCATGCATCAGCTTCTCTCCTTCCATTTTCAGATGGTTTCAGCTTCTCCAGCCATGAAACTTGGGCCACAGGAGAAACTCCTGCCAAGACCAGCCCCACACTGAACAAAGCAATATTTAAAGTGCTTGAGAAAAATATGCCACAGCAGCTGGGCTAGTCTTCATGACTGTCCTGATTTCCCTGCAGGACAGAGATACAGTGCTGGAGGTGCAGCTGGAGTACTGCCAAATAAGCTTTTGCATGATTGATTTTCATGCACAGCAGCTGAATTCCCCAGCCCTGGGGATAGTGATACCTCCCAGCTCTACAGGCACAGACCTGTGAACAAAGGCACCAAACTACTCTCAACTGGAGAGCAGAGCATGTCCAAGTGGTCCCTTATTAAAACAAGCCCTACTTAATTGATTAAAACTCCATTTTAGTTTTAGTCACAGCTCTATAGTAATTTTTATCCATGTAGCTATGGAAGGTAGAGTTCCCTGGGCTAGGGCTGGATACAGTGCTGGTACTGCTTATGGCAGACCTGCAGCCATGGCCCCATGACCTGTTGGGAAATAAATCCCTTACATCTCTCAAGATTGGGCTATTATGTCTGATCCATAGTGGCCTAACTCACCATTTATTTTCATAATTGGTAAATCTAACATGAGAGCTGTCAGGAACAGAGTTCAGTACATGATAAAACTGAGTGACCAGTCCCTGTAACAAACCTTTGGAAAGCTAACTAATAGAAGAGCGACAGCAGCTGCGTTATACATTTTTATTTTTAAGCCACTATATGAGCTGTAATTTCACCAACAGATAAAACTACCAGAGTCAGTGAACCTTGGTATTTAGAGGCACTGACCTTTGTCTGTGAGGGCTGTGACTTTAAAGGAAATCCTGATTTAATCTGCTAGACTGCAGAATGCTTTTACGTTCTGCTGCAGTGTAAAAAATGCACTGATTTTCTCCAACTTGCTGATACTGTTCCCTAAGCTTTCCTTGTGCCTTCCTCACCAGGATTTTCAGAATTTCATGGCCATGCTGGATGAAATCTTGGTACTGAAGTCAAAGTGTGTCCAAGCGATGCGAGCCCAGCTTCAGCTCTGTTTAGCCTCCCCTGGAACTGACACATCACTGCAAACACCTCCACCAGTTTAGACCTTCTTTGCTTCCACATGCACTGGAGCAGCTACAGGAAACACCAGCCAACACTTTGCTAAACTTGGTGCTGCAGAGTGTGGGTGGTAGGGGATAGCTTTTGGTTTGATGTTTGTGATTAGCGTGTGTTTTATATAAGGATGGAGAGAATTCTGAGTAAATGAGAGATGACTAATTGGCACCATAAGCTTTGTATTTCCTTAGTATTAGTAAGCCACATTCTGAACAGTAACAATTCAGCAGCCTTGAAATACCTTACCAAGCAAGCAGGCAAGTCGTGTTCATGTATCATAGCTTCTCACATATTAAAGGCAATTCTGTGTTGTCAAGACAGGTCTGAACAGAAATGCTCAAAAGCTACCAGAAAAATGTTTGCAAACAGAAGCTAGGAAAGAGAGAGAAACCAGGCAGGGCATGAAGTGCTGTCAGTTTCAGAAGAAGGAAGCCTATTGTTGAATTAGTTCTTGGGATGAACCCTCAAGAGCTCCTGAAAGAGGTGGCTTTAAGTTATGGATGAGGAGTGTTTTAGCAGGGGCTTTGTACCAAAGGTTCATCTGGTGTGTTAATAAGCACATGGGTTTCATGCTGTTGCCCAAATGAAGATGCTAGCAGCTGTACCGGCTGCACACCATGTCTAATGCCTGCACTGAGCAGAGCTGAACAGATTTCTCACATGAAAAAGGGATCTGCTTGGAGGCACTGGGCTTCCAGAAGCTGTTGTCAGCACTGTTATGTGAACTGGTATTTGAATCAAGAGCTACAGAGCCATCAGCTGGAGCCCTGCAGAAGCCCTGGTGCTGCATGCATTACATCTGAACCACAAAACCAGTCCACTTGCTGAAGGCACAAGTGACCTTGAGACGTCTCACCGACAATGCGCTGTGTGAGTGCTCCCACTCCAAAATTAGGGCTGTCGCAGCACATTCATCCATCTCTGTGTCTCCTCAGTAATGCCTGTGGTAGCTCATTCAAAGCCTGCTCAGTAGCCAGAAATGCCAGGGGTAATGGAACACTGCTGTCTGACCAGCTGTGGGTTTTGCTGCCTGCCTGCACAGCTCCCCTGAGGAGCCCAGGTTGGGCTGAGCAGGAGGACAGTAATCACAGCGACACTCTGGGATGCCTATCTGGTGCAAACACTCCCAGGAATGTCACCCAGCGTAGGCCTGGGGAACAGAAGCAAATCCCACATCACTGCCCTGACTCTTTGGTTGTTTTTAGCACTGGTTAGTGTCCATCATGCAACTGAGACTGGGTTTCTCTGTGGAGCAGAGAGCAGAGTTCCTCTGGGGTCTGAGGTTATGGCTCTCAAAATGGTTCCTGTGTTCTCATTACAAGCCAGCAGCATATCACACCTGAACCTGGGTCAGAAGCCTCCCTCTCTTACCCGGAGAGATGAGGCATCCAGGAGCAAGACTCTTGGTATTTCTGCATGGCACAGAGCAGTGGTGCCCAACAGAGAGCTGTAAAGCAGTGGGACATTAGCACTCAGCTAAAACCATGCAGGGAGAAGCAGGTGTTTAAAACCAGTAACACCTTCCACTTCCTGGAGCCAGGGAGAGCTTTCCCATGAGTAAGGTGAGGGGAATACAAGGCAGCTGGGTAGTCCTCCTGATAGCATAAATTGGGTGTGGGCACTTAGTTTCCCCAGCACATTCTCAGTGAGCATGCAGCAAACAGTGCTGTCAGGGAGCAGCTGAGGAGTTTGGCAAGTCTGTTTGGAACCAAGGAAAAAGGTCAGACTGTAGGATGTGTGCACAGGTCACAGGAAAACGTGATGCCAAGTGAGAAACAGTGCAAGGGAGAAAAATTTTCCCTCCGCATACTCTTGACATTTGGGAGATGAGTATTGGTTGTTTGCTCTTTCAGGTTTCTAAAAAGCAGCTCAGCAAAGTACATTCACAAGTGTTTTGAGTGTCTTACAGAAGCTGGACATTCCTGAGCAACACACAAGAATCATTTACACAGCCCACAGTGCCGTGTCCAAACCTCAGGATCTGCAGGCGCAGTTGTGACAAGACAGATGAGTGACCAGAAATCTCCGTGAGCAGAGATGTGAGTTAAGTCAGCTGCCAGATTTGAGCCACCTGTGAATCCCATCTGATTTATTGTGAAAAAATCAAGTCTCTCTGGCAGATCTGATTCCCAGCACCAATTCCCAGAGCAGGAACTATTTGCTCGGTTGAGGAATGGCCAGGGACATTGAGAAACAACAAATAATCAAAACAACACCACCACCACACAGTTTTCCAAGGTCTGATACAATTTTTTTTAAATGGGTTATCCAGCCAATCTACATGACTATACCTCCTTAAATGTATCTTACTATGTCTGTTCTCCAAATTTTATTTTCTCTACTGAAGGTGAGACTTGACCAAAATTAAAAAATTCAAGTGCCTGGCTGTGAAAATCAGCCCATCCTTGGCAATAATGGGGACGTGCTTGAAGTGCTGCACACCCTAAAGATACCAACAATGGGCTCTCATATGCAACAGCAACTATCAAACTGTTGTCTGAAATGGTAATGTTTTTCTCTTCTCTTTGACGGTTATTACCTAGTTGCTGCTTTAATTCTTGTGTGAAAATGTGCTAAATGAACATTTTAAGTGTCATCCTCTTCATACTGTTTGATATTTCACTGACAACTGCTACAAAAGGTTTTCACTTCAACTTGAGCAATATGTGTTAAAGTGTCATAAAAGCAATCTAAGAGATTTGGAAAGCTTGGCCATGTACAATCAAATAAACACAGAACTAAAATGGATTCACTTTTGTATTCAGATACAACAATGACTATTAATGCTTATTAGCATAGGCTTGATACTTTATTTCAATAGTTGACAGAATTTAAAATAAAATTAAATTTGCTACAGAACTCTGGTAAAAATCATTTTAGGTAAACATGATAAAAATTCTTATTTGGTTGACTGCAAAAGATTATGTGGGGCTGGAAATCTGTACAAGCTCCCCTTCTCACAGGGCTTGTTTGGTGTGGACTGTTTCAGAAGCCCTGACCCACGGCTGGAACGACCCTTCCTGGCCTGGAAAGCAGCCACAGAAAGCTGTTGACACAGGCTCTGTGCTCCACTAGATGCAGGACAGGAGCCACAAGGCCAGGCAAAAAAAAGCCTTAGGGCACAGGGGCAGCTGCTGCTCCCACTGCCCAACTGCAGGATCAGGAGCCCACGGCTGCCATGGGGGTGAAGGATGGCTCTGCAGCACCAGAGCCATTTCCAGGCTGCTGCTGTCCAGAACCAGCAGGAAGCAGCTCAAAGATGCTCTTGAAAGCACAACCACCAGTTTAACCTCTGCCTCTACACTTCTCACTAGCCTTCTCACCCAGGCACACAGACCGCAGACAGAACCACTGAAAAAGGTGCAGCAGGAACATAAATCAATGTGACCTGACAGCCTAAGGAAAAGCTCCAAAGTCACAAGTGTAACCAGGGATGCAGCCAATCCTCTCACCAGCCAGCAGCAGGGCAGAGCCCAGCATTGCTCCAGCCAGCAGGACCTCCCCACACCCACACTTAACTGTGCCTGGACAGAACAGTACCAGATTAACAAGTGCTGCACAGCACCCTGAACATTGAACCCTGGTCACACCGGGTGCCTTGTTATGCATTCATTCAGCAATGCCTCTTCTCTAAGCCACCCCCTTAAGCTCATCAGTCTGTGGTATTTTCTCTGAGGTGACACCCCAGGAATACACTTCATGCCTCCAGCCACCCAAGGATTTACCCAGAAACATCACTGCCGAAGCAAGATGTCACCATGGTAGACCCAGGTGGGCACAGCTCTCTGAAATAAGACCTTGCATCTCTACAGGTGCCACTTCCCACCTTCACCTCCCTGCTCTCGTGTCCACAAGAGTTCCAAAAGCAGAGTGGTTATTCTGTGGGTTTAAGAGCCAGACCTTGGAGAGGAACTGTGAAAAAACAACACACACTAATACAATCAGAGATTATTTTATTCAGAGGTTTGGTCTAAATAGTTGTTTCTTTGCTGGCAAAGACTTCTTGCCCCTTCAGGACTCTCTGGTACCAGACAGGGACTCACTGGGTTAGCAATTCTGAGAAAACCAGAACAAGCAACACAACCGAATGTTCTCAACACTGACAGTAATGCAGTTTGAATTTTGTTTTCAAGGTTTTCCAATTAATCAAGAACCCCATTTCTTCATTTCACTGTCACATTTCTCCCCTTGGAAGGAAGAAAAGCTGAACGTTACTTGCACTCAGAGCTGCTGTCCCACTACTGCTCAATGTCCTTCTTAGACAAGCTTTATTTCAGGTCCACCACTAGAAAATGGTGAAGTTCAACACTGGGGTATGTGCAAAGCAACCTGCCCTGCTCCTCCTCATCATCCCTCTCTCCACATCTCCTAGATACTTGCCAGCAGATCCCTCCCTTGCATCATTTTAAGTAAAGGTATGTAATTAACGCAGTTGGGGACCCCACAGAGAATTCCAGGAGTGCACACTGAGCCCAAATTATACATTTTGGTCACAGAAAGTTAACAGTTCAGACTCTGTACGAGCTGAAACCTCCTACTGAAAAACCTACACTGATGCAATGGGCTGAGACGTTTTGCCCTCCAGAAGTCCAATGCTCCAGCTCAAGGCTCTTACGCGAGTTTGGATCCCTAGGCTGGGGTTTTGCCACAAAACAAAAAATGAGCCACAGAGAAGCACAGCACCTTCCACCACTGCAGCTACAGCCCTGAGACCTCTGGTTGTTCTGCCCATCAGTGTTCACACATGCCCATGGGAGCAGCCAGCACCTGGGTGGGCAGGATCCAGCAAATTCCTTGTCTGCTGAGGCCAAAGAGCATGAGAGATGGGAACCATGACACTGGGAGTTATATTGAGGGTTTTATTAGTTTTTCTTCTGCAGAATCAAAATATTTAGCAAATTAGAGATTCCTCAAGACTGCTGATATTTAATGTATTTAGAACTTGATCAATGTACAACGTAATACTTTGAACTATCAAAAACAACCCCAAACCTGATTTGTAATACTAGATATTATTATTATGTAATTCTATAGCAGTGTGAAAAATGGAACTAATGCAGTGAGTATATTTGTCTTAAAGAAAGTGCTTGAAAGAAACCTCCTGCTTCACACTGTGTATTATTTAAAACAAAAAGATAACTGACTTTATAGCAGGGTATTGTCTTAAATATCCTACAAGTCCTGGGGATTAAGAATACTGAGCCCCAGCTCTCTGCCTTCAGGTTCAAGAACCAACACAAGCTGCAGGTCCAGGTCAAGTTCACAGCTTACCTGCTTCAAGGGAACTTACACACCACTCAGCATTGGACACTTGTGTCTGGCAGAAGTGTTGGATGCATGGGTAAAAAAAAAAAAACCAAGAGGACAAACAAGGGTTCTCTCTTTATGCATAGTGACAGTTTCTGAACCAGTGTTTTACTAAGTTACAGACTAACTTTCAACCAAAAAATAAAACTCCATTGCACTAAAGGTCAAATTTAACCAGGTAATCTGGACTGTGACACAGTCAAGTAATTCAGTACAAGCAGACAAGACACCATGAAAGCAGCTTCAAAGAACCAAAGCATACTAGTTTCAGAACCAACTCAATATTCTTCCATCCAACTCCAGTGCAACAATGAGGGGGGAACCACTCCAACTCTACCTATGTACAATTCCAGTAGAGGCTGGGCAGTCTCAACTTTCCATGGCCAAGCTGAAAAAAGGAAACTTAGGAAAGGACACTTTAAAGATTTAATTTAAGAATGAAAGTTGGCCTTCAGTGGAAAGAGAAATGCTGGAGTGATGCACACAGGCGGGCTTGCTCAGTCACTCTCCCTTGTATGCAAAAAGCTGGACTCCTTCCAGCTGAGAGCAAATCACACTGGATGCGAAGGTGGTGGGGCTGGTCCTGCTCTGTTGCACGCCAAGAATCCAGGAATGTGTCTTCAACTGGCTCCTGCACGGGCCATTAGATCTTCCAAAGCATTGTGTTGGTCATTGTCGTGTAATAATAAGACCTCCTTAATGTCTTTTAGTTCAAAGCCCATTTCTTTAAATTGACTCATTAGTTGGAGAAGTTCTGTGATCTGAAAGACAGACAGCCCGTAATTTGCAAGAGAAAAGTAGATGGATTGGTGCTTGGTGGAGGTTTAGCACAGAGCCTGTCTTCAGCAACTGGGCATGCCATGGTTGTGGATTCCTCCTCCCCAAGCACAGCCCGCTCCAGCTCTGCTGGGAGAAAGTCTGCTCACACCAGAGCCACCAGAGCTCTGGCCACAGGGACCTCTGGTCCCCTCTGTTTGCCATCCTTCACGTCCAAAACCCTCTTCAACCAGGGCACCAAAGCTCAGTCTGTGGGGGTGTCTCTCTCACAGAAGCATATTTATCAGTCTGGCCCAATGTGGGATCCCAGAAATGCTGGTAAATGGCACCCAGCTCCCCCATCCAGCAGCTCCTGCTGCACCTGATTTTTTTAAAAGTTACTTGGACTTTGGGAACAGTGCAATAGCCCTTGCTATCAACTGGCTTCTCAGATCTAGGGCAAACTTAGGGGATTAGCACAAACCCCACTGTGTACATACAGTATTTCCAACATAAACTGTGAATCCTCCCTGAGCTTTGAAAAAATAAAATCACAAGAAGTGAGTCAGCTGATCACTTTCATTAACCCTCTGCCATTTATGGTGCATCTGCTCCACCCCAGGGGAAAGAAAAATCCCAAACAAGCAAGCAGGTTGAAATGGACAAACAGGAGATTAGCCATTTCCAATTTTGGGGCTGAGCCAATAGCAAATGTGTTTCTCAAACTCAGTTACTTTCCATCCTCCCACTGCTATTGCTCTGTTTACAAGATTATCACTTGTCCAAGAAAAGCAGGAAGGAATATATATTTTTCAGGGGGTTGGGTTGCACCTCTAAGACCTCATGAAATAACCTGTCACCCAACAGGCTGGCAGACTCTGCCCTGGCTACCCGCTCCTGCTGCAACTTTGCTGCTGGTAAAGCAGCCAGACAATGAACCGGACCCTAAAACATGCATTTTCTAGCTTCTGCCAGAGCAAGCCCTAACCCAGCTTGCTGAGCAGCCAGGCAGATGCACTTGTACAACCGAGAAAATTCATGGCCAGCAAAGGCTGGCAAGCTTTGAAAGACAATTTGCTGCTGCTGAAGTTAACTCTATCTGTACCAAGCACCTCACCCACAAGAGAACTCTGGGCATTCAAAACATTATGACCACAATAAGCAGGGTGTTAAAAAAACTCTCCCCCATAGATGCAAATGAGACTAACAGAACAGCACAGACAAATTCTAATGCGTTAACAATTTCTAGCTTTATCAACACAAAGATGTCCTTTGGCAGTCAGTTTTGGAAACAAGGCAGCACTACCATGAAAGCCAGAATTACATCAGCCAGAGGAACTGCTGCTGGAATTCCCTGTTCATGGCACATTTTTCTATTCCTGCACTCACTGCACCCTCACCTTCTCCTCTGAACACTGGTGCATTTCCAAAGCTGCTTCAACAAGAAGTGGATCAAAGCCCTTCTCACAAAGCTGTCCATGTGCAAACAGGTAATCTAAAACCTGTGGGAAATGAAGAAAATAAACTGTGTTTACGGAGAGGCACTCGCAGCAGACAGCTGAATGTCATCTTGGTACATGCAGAGGGACTGAGCATGATTCTACTCTCAGGGACAGAGATACAGTCCTTCCTAGCAGAGTCGAGACACTCCTTATACAAGAGCTTGTGCAGAGAAAGCAGACAAACCCTTCTGTCCTGCGGCACTCTCTGACCATTCCCTTTGTTCTAGTCAAAGTAGCCTCAGAAGTGTATCTTTAGCCCTCCAATGGCAGAGCAGAAGTTTCATTGTGCTTTTTATACTACAAGTTTTAAAAATGAAACTGTAGGTCCAGCAGTCAGGACGTGTCTGCTTTTAGCTTCCTCTCAGACAGCCACAGGAGCTGATGCAATCTGAGAGCAGTCAGCCTTTGAAGATCAACTCAGCATACTGGCAAGTGAGCTGCAAATCCCAGCTCACACAAACAGAAACTGCTGCCAAATTTCTTATCTATCCTCAGCTTTTAGGGGAAGGGTCAGGTAGGCAATGCTAGGTACATGAAAGAACAGAGCCTAGAAGTAGAGCAGGATTTAAAACCGCCTTCCTAAGGGACATTTTTTTCATTTGATACCACAGTTCATTCCAGTGCACAGCTTAAGCCACTCTCCGTGTGTAGAGAGAAGGGCAGCAGATCAGTCCCCCAGGCAGGAGTCCCTGGGGACATGCTCTGTGCAGCACACAGCCTGCTGAGGCCCGGTGCAGGAGGTTGGGCCATGTTCTCCCATCTTGAAGTGTTTGTTTGAAGCAGATCCAAGAGCCAAAGCCACGCTTTGCCCAGGAGTGCTTTGTGCCCAGTGACTTGCTTTGAGCAGGCGTTGGAGGCAGCGCTTGAGCAGCAAGCAGCAGCACCAGGGCACACAAAAGTCAGTGGGGCCTTGCAGGAGCCTTTCAGAACTGCCTTAGGCCTGCAGGGGCCAATCTCTCTAAAAGGAGAGATGTCAGCATTGTAAAACCTACTGCTCAGAACAAGGGAAGTTGGCTGGATTTCTGTCACATGGCTCTAAGCATGGCACAGAGCCATGCTAAGCTTCCTTTGGATGTGTTTGTGGCTCCTCACAGATTTCTCAGAATCTCTCCCCAGTTTCACACAGTGCCCATCCCAAACTTGGCATGGCTCCAAGCCAGCACCAGCAGGTGTGGCTGACTCTAGCAGTCTCTCACCAGAAATAAGCACAAGCTTTAGGCTGCAACCCCCTACCAGACTAACATTATTTCCCCCACCCATTTTGAAAACCCAAGATGGCTTCCCAGAAGAACCAGCATTCAATCAAGCATTTCTTTGCACTGCATGAGCTCTTACCTGGTCTATGTTCTGTCCCTTCTCCTTCATGGCTTTGAGGACATTCTCAGGCGAGTAACCCATGTTGACCACTGTCTCCACACAGTGCCTCTCACTGGGGGAGAGACCCTGCTGCAGCTCGGCCGCGAGACCGCCCGGCCGCTTCGTGCAGCTGCTGTTATTGGGCACTTTAGACACTGCAAAGTTTTGGTGTGTTACCTAAAGGGGAAGACCCAGAGGCTGAGGTGATGGTCATCTCCTGCATCCCCACATCCTATTTCTGCCTAGTGCCAGAACCAGGATGCCCCACGTAATTAATCCAAAAGGCTTTCTAGAGTGCATTTGGGAAGTTATACACAGTGAGGATGAAACCAAGTAGCCTGATTCCCACCATACTCTTAACCCTCAAAGCAACAATCGCAACCCAGATTCTCCACAATGAACCCTCTCCTACTGGTGTGACCAAAGGCTTTGAACACCCACACCTCAGGTTTACTCATCACCTATGGTTTTCTGTACTCAAAGGAACACCACTTATCAAGATTACCATAAACATCATCCAATGCAAGCAAAACACACAGGTGTTATATGGAAACTTACCATAGGGATTTCTGTTTCCTGGTAGTCTGGGTGTACCTGCTGGACAACACACAAATAAAACAAGTATAAACATCATGCACCAGTGAGCAGAATTTGCCACAGCTGGGGGAGGAGGGTTTTACAGAAGATTCTACTACAGGATGGGAGACTTCAGGGTCTGATCAGGCTTCCACATGTGAGATGCTAACATTACACATTGCCTGCAGCTATAGAATCATCATCATCGTAAGGATCGCTCCTCCTCTCAGCATAAATGGATAATACTCCAATAAGGATCTGTGTACCCCCACAATAATTATGAGATTGATTGTTCTGTCACTGTAACAGCTGCATGTTCACACAGCCCCAGCTCAGCTCCTGACCAAGTCTACACTGCCGAATAACAGTGATAATTTTGAAGTCATTGTCTAAAGACTCCTCTGAACTTTTTAACTATGTGAAGGGGTAAGAGGAAAATACACCTCTTTTCTATTCCCAAAGCACTGAATTCCACACACCACACAGGAACAACATGCCACACTGGCTCAACAGAGCCTGTTTTCTACCCAGCACCTGTCCCTCTCCCAGCCCACCAGCAAGGCTGGTCTGCTACACACCTGCTCTGCCTCTGCAGAACCACTCCACCACTTTGTACAACCTTGCCCAAGTTAACAGCAGTACAAAGTCAGGCCTTGGCCCCACCAAAGCTGCACATTCCAGTTCAATAGATTTAGAACTCCTGCATTTTAAACAGAATTAGAACAGACTGGAAGAAATCACTGTGGACCAAGAACCACAGTTTTTAGCATTTCTTAATACTTCTTATGCCACCACAGATTGCTCAAAAGTTTGACCACACCCTTCAGAAAGGCTTTCTTAGTGCCTAAACTGAACAACAAAAAACTCTCTCCAGAAAACTAATTCTGAAAAGATCTATTAGGATTTTGACAAATTCCATTTATTTACAAAAAGATCCCAAGTCACAACCAAGGAGATTTTGTTCCGCATTCCTAACCATCTCCAGGGTAAGAATTTCTCTTCTAGAAACAGACCCTCACACATCATATTCATTCTGATGCACTAGTGTACCCAAGAACCTCTTCTCATGGTGTGTTCTTCACAGGCATCCTCCCTCCAGAAACTTTTTCGAGGGCAAAAAGCACTGGAATATAGGATACATTGAAATAGGGGCCTGGGTAGCCCTGGAATCAGCTAGCTGATTATCAGATTGCTGCTTTGTTATTGATGCTGCAGCCAGGAAACAAAACTCTTTCTGATACCAAAGATTCAATAGTCTGGGAAAACCAACTCCTCCTACTCAATCCACTTGAGTTTAATTTCAACCTGCTGTCTTTAATCATTTCTCCCTCTGCTAAAGCTGCAAAAATCAAACTACTGAGCTTCAAGAAAAAATAAAAGTGAGAGGGGATTGCCACAAAATATATGCAGCCTCAGAGAAACCAGAGATTTATTTCCATCCAAAGATTCCTAGATCAAATTTGGTGGTAAAGCAAAAACTCCCATGGTAACTGCAAATTCAAAGTTACAATTTCTAATCTTCAGAGAAAAAAAAGTCGCTGTGGAATACACTGGGACATGAGCCTTCTGCTCCCAGCACAGAGATCACTATGGTTTCCTTCTACTGTTCTCATACTCTGAGGATTTTTGTTACATTTACTTAAATTCTTTTGTTGCATTTACTTAAATTTCTTGCATATTAGCCATCACTTTCCAGTGGAACTATACTGTGGAAACAGTAAGTATGATCTGAAGTCTTGGAATTTAAACACTAAGAACTAAGTTCTGCCAGCATAATTATTTCCTGGCTCACTACTTCCAGAGCATAAATAGTTTCAAATTAATGAATCAATTTTATAACTTCTCCTAGTAAGTCTACTTTTGTTTTTCCACTTTGCATCTTCCCTTACAGCATTGTCAAGAATACACTTTCCCTCTTGGTCTTTAAAAATTTTTAATTCAACAGAGAGATTTTAATAGTTTGAGTGTAAATTTAGGCATCTTAATGCCAATCTATCTAGCTGTAAATGATCTTTCATCCCCAGAGAGTTCTGTAACTGAGGTCATACAGCCCCCCCTCACACCTGTAATCTGTACCAGTGAGCAGGTGCTCAGCACACTGCTGCTCCTGCCAAAGTTAACAGTATTGAGTTTGTTCCAGTCATCAACTAACAGCTGTTCTGCTGTGCTCTGCCATATACACTATTTCCCAGAATACTGTACTTCACAATTATGAGTGAATTTACCTAACCCTGAAAAGAGCTGGGAGAACAAAAGGGGAGAAGCAGCATCACTTGTTTCAGAGCACATGGTGTCACACAAAAACCTACAGTATGCCACTAAAACCACAGAATCTCTGAAACACTGCTTATATTGAACAGAAAAAAACCCCCAGATTGTTTTAGAACAAGCCAGAGGATTTGACTACACAGCTTTCACTAGGCTTCATGAGTACTGGTGTCCAGATCTCAGGTTCTTTGTAAAAAAAACTCACAAGCTTACTCTAATCTCTGTTCTTATTCATGAACAGACAAAAACAACACCTGACGTGAAGTTACTGTCCTCAAAGTAATTTTAGAACTTGCAACAAGATTGAGGAAATGAAGAGTCAATCTCCCATCTCAGAGTGCTATGGCGAACAACTGTAACGTTACAAATACAAGACATCTTCAAGGCTGGTTTTGTCTCCACCGAGCAATGACTCCACCCTCCTTCACAAGTAAGAGGGTGAAATTTCAAATCACGAGATTTCAAATCACTATAATTTTTTTCCTTTTAAAGATTAGATTTTTTTAAGGATCTCAGGAAGAAAATTGAAACTAAAAATATAGGCTTACTTCACTGCAGGTCAACCACAAGTGCTTTGTTCTTCCCTGAATGACAGCACATCTGTGTGTTTTAACCTACTATTATTACTTCTATTCCTTGAGAAGCCTGCATTTCCCATTATTGGAAATTAATGTTCCCATTATTATTGCAAATAAACAAGCAAACCAAGGAAGAAAACTAGAAGAGATTTGATTCAAAACCTAACAGCATTTCAGAATCTGATATATCTCATCTGGGTAGGACAAAATGCAGGACTCTACACAGAAGATGCCTTATTTGCTTAGCTTGGAGGTGTGCAACTACCAATTGGTCTAAAAATGTCAAGCTTGGGGAAAAATTCAGAGTAATAATGTGACGTTCAAAACTACCAGCACAGAGACCTGTTGGATTGATCAATTTGCCATGTAAATTAAGAGGATCTACAATTCACTCCTAGTAAACGAAACTGTAACCAAAGCAAGAGGGCAATTTAGAAGCAAGAGTTGCCTCTGCACCTCCATCTCTCCCCAGCAACCCCAGTTCACTTCACTCCGTGTTTACCGTAGTCGATGGACTTTGAGATGATTCTTCTTCTGTACAAACAGTCGAAACAGCCAGGGACGAGAGCCTGGACGAAGAGGATAACGTCTCCCTGCCACTGTCCTCATTTAGAGAGGAAAGACCAAGCATATGGTGTCCATTCAGTTCACTGGTTTTACTCTGAGCACAGGTCTGCAAAGAGCTCAGCAAAGTGCCGTTGCGGAGACAGGTAGTGCTGTGGAAAGTGCTCGTGAGCTTTGATGATTTCTGATCACCCTCATCGGAGTCAAGCTTAGGGAATGACAGGGATTTGATATTGCTCACTGAAGTGATGGGGGAAAGGGACACTTTGGAAGACAAGGACATCTTTTCACAGTTTCCCAACTGTGGTAAAGTGATAAAGCCATTTGGTTTGTGAAGGGGTTTGAAGTCCAATGTGGCCCTTTCTATGGATGCCAGAACTTCCTCATCTTGCAACACAGACTCAGACCCCCCTTTAGGCAAAGTATTATCTAACAGCTGGGCAACAATTGGCCCAGTAGTACCAACATGAATTTCAAGAATATTTTTTAATTCTTCCTTGTCATTGATAGTTTTTAATTCCAGTTTGTCAAAAGGGTCTTCTTCACATTCAAAATCAGCTGGGTTGAAGTCTGCTTTTGGATGAGGTGGACTGAGAACCTTTTGCTTCACAGCACTGCTGTTGGCTGGTGTGGGAGTAAGAATATTATTGTGCTGCAGGCTAGCAAGGATGGGGTTAATGGGAGGAGGCATGGCTTCTGGGCAAGGTCCCTCTGAGAATCCCATCTTGGTGCTGTCTTCTGGAGCTGCTTTTGAGTTTGCTAGAGCTTCTTCTGCCTTGCGTTCAGCGTCTCTCTGGGCAGCCTGAATTTTTTTGATGTCTTCAGCCCACTCGATTGTTTTCTTTTCCAGTGAGAAGTCATACTGGATGGGGGTGAAGGGGAAAGGAGAGAAGGGAGAAGTAAAAAAAAATAAAAAAGGTAAGTTATAAGGATCACAGATGCAACTTCTAACAGCAATGTAAATTAGCACAAAGAGAATAAGAGCCACATGAATTACCAGGAACAGCAACATTTTTTCACAACCTGCAGATTGACCAAACTGGTAGACACGAGAAGTAACTTAATTTTGCCACTAACAGCAAAATCTGGCTGCAACCTAGATTAGAAACTGTATTTTGCCTCCTTCCTATGTTTAGCTTTGCTCATCATCCCAAGATCAGTTTCACAGCCCTCCCACCTTCTTTCCCCAGGACAAGGGAGGTAGCAATGGGAAGTCTAATGAGTTATTTGATGGGACAATCACACCCTGATTTTGCACCACTGACTTACCCCCAGCCCACATGTTCTACAAGTCATTCAGCAGAGTATTTTTGCATCCAAAGGCCAATACAGTATTACTCCATTTCCCCTAAAAGATTCCTAAGGAACTTGATTCCTAAGGAACTTTATAGTGTTACATCCATTGGTTTAGGTGCTATTTTCATTCTCACTCCAGTTTTACTGTAGTTACTGATGTGACAGGATCTCAAAAGCTTTTCCCATTTAACTTCAGGTCCTTTAAGGCCAGATCAGCACAGGGAGGCATCTACTCACTACCAGTGTACTGACCACAGAGTGGCTTAGCTGTAAAGGGCAAAATTCTGAGTAGCTAACTCTATCTTTAAACATCCACATATTTTTTTATACTAAAAAAAAAGGTGGGAAGCTATATTTACTGCACTTTTTTTTTTAAACAGTGCTCACTGCAGCTGTAAAAAGAGTCAAATTGCACTGTGAGATGCACAGTCCACACTATGCTGGGTGTTGCAGTCTGAACAGGCACACTACACTGGCTGAGCCCCAGCTTGGCAGTAAAATGGAGACAGCACAATCAAGCCAGCAACAGAACACCAAAGTCTCCTTTGGCTCTCCCACACCAGCTTAGCTGAGTGGAAATAAGGGTATTAGGACAATCAGGTAATTGTTCAATGGTTATGAGGGAAAAGCCATGATGTAGGATAACAGGGTAACATGTAGGGCAGGGAGAAGACAAAACAACAACAAAGCAGAACTACCTACAGCAATCTGTCACAGACAAAGTAAAAACAATCATCAATTGGAACTGGTCAAGGACTATCATGGATCCAAAAAAGAAAAGATAATTCAATTAGACTTCCTGTATCACATCATGCATTTGGATATTAGACTTCCAACAGTTACGCTAAAGCAATTGATTTTATGCTACTAACAGTTTATTTTACCAGAAACATGCTCCTCAAGAGAGGGAAGCCATCCATGTACCAAGCTGTAACCTGTTTGCCCTACAGCTTGCAAAGAATTCTCACTCAGAACTACACAGAAGAACATATAAGAACTAAACAGAAAACAAGAAATGGGAACACCTTGTCCGGGTGTATGAGTTCTAAGCATTTTTCCTCTTAAAAGTTATATTCAAAATTTGTCAAGGTAACACTTAAAACTAACTACTACACAAAACCACTGTGCTTCTTTGAAGCAGATAGACTAAAACAAATACTTAAAAATAAAAGCCTAATGGCTTTGTAAGGCAATAAAAATTAGAAGCTTTTTCCATGACCCATCATATTTTACTTTTCCATACAGCTAAACAGGTATTCTAGAAATACAAGAATGTCTTTTGTGCAAACTGCAACAACTTGGAATGTACAGCACCACATGTTTGGGCTAGGGATGAGAGGAGAGAGAGCAGGAAGACAAAATATCACTTACCTGAGCTTCCCTGACAAGCTGAGAAGAATCAGACAGACAGAAACCAATGGGTAATCCAACCTTTGCTGGGGTTTTGAACTTGTCTCCTATCTTAAATGGGACATCATCAAGGTAGCTGAAAGGCCCTGAAATCAGAAGCAGAAATTGTACTAAGAAAAAAAACACCACAACAAATTTTACCCTTTCAATTCAGGCTCACATTGCTGTATTTGGGAGCTGTTTTATCTCTGCTGCAGCATCTACATCAGATGACAACACAAATGGAGTTTGAAGTTGTTTGGACCTCAGTGTCTCAACTTAGTTTAGAGAATTTGCTCAGTTTGTTTTATTCTTAAATTTTACCTAATAACTATTAATAAAAAAGACAAAACCCCTCACAACCACAATCCACCAGATTCTGACATCAATGCAACCAGTATCTTAGTTTCCTTTGTTACAACACTATTCCTACACAACTGGATGGTGAAGCTCTCCTAACACTGTAATCTATCTCTATAAAAGGATCCATCATTTTTTGTCATATTCAAAACAGTTTTAAAACTACCCAGCTTTAGAACAACTAAGATAAACTACAATCCAGGTTCTGACATACAAGTAGTAACACTTGGACAGAAGTGGTCACAAAGGCAAAGCAATGACCCAC
>VZTR01013397.1:55665-66329 GCA_013400775.1 Chaetops frenatus | reverse complement strand
GCATCTCTGACCCTGCCGCTGTTCCATCGCTGTCCCAGCCCCTGTCCCTGTCTCTGCCCTTGTCCCTGCCCGTGCCCGTTCCATCCCTGTCTCCTCCCTGCCCGTGTTGCTGCTCCTGCCCCTGTCACTCTTTACCTGCCCCTCCCCCTGTCCATTGTCCATTCCCTGTGCTATCCCTGTCCCTGTCCCTGCCCTGCCCCTGTCACTATCCCTTTCCCTGCTCCAGCCCCTGCTTCTATCCCTGCTCTGCCCGCGGGTCTGTCCCCAGCTCCTGCCCTGCCCGGGAGCTCCTCCAGCACCTCCTGCCCCTCTCCCAGCTGTGCATCGTGCCAGGGCGCCCCAAGGGGCTGGATGAAGGTGGTGAGTGGGAGACTTCCAGCCCCTTCCCTGAGCATCCACGGCCACCTCACCCTCCTGAGAGGGTCAGGGAAGGACATTCCCACTGGGTTTTCAGTTTTTGAGAGGGAGGAATTTTGTCCAAAATGGGCAAGGTAATTGTGCATGTGAGAGAGTTTATGGAGAAGGGAGTTAATCATGGTAAATTATAACCAAAAAAGGCCAAACTGGAATTAGCCTTTTTATCCTCAGGGGAAACTGGGAAGCATGAGAAGTTCTTTTATAGTTTATTTTTCAGATCGACTTCTCACAGCATCCTTGTCTTTGGGCTTGGTTGGATGAAAACAGAGAATATAGGTCACAAAACCAATGTTGTATCAGGAAAATGTGTACTGATTCCATGTGACTTGAGGCACTATCAGATATCAGGTGGTCAGAAGTTGGCTTTTTCTTAAAGCCTGTCTGCATGTCACATACTTTTCTTGTTTCTCTTCTCTGCAATACCCCTGGCAAGTTAGCAATTGCTGGGTTTGGATCACATGAAGCTTTGCCTCTGAAATCACAGAAAAAGAGTGTACGAGCCATGTGGACAGAAAAAAACACTCATCCTTCCACGTGGGTCTCAAGGGGGTGCAATGAAATGCACATACAGTGTGTCTCTTTAATTCCGCAGCAATAAGTCATTTCCCAGGTGGAATGTGTGGGAAAATGATGGGAGGTAAAATTACAGAAAACTAGGAAGTTATTTTCACATTCTAACAGAAGTTGTAGCAGTACAGAAATAGAGGGTGAAGGGCAGTTGCGACTCCCTGGATAGGATGTGGTCAGCATGCCCAACTTCCCACACACAATCCATGCTAAAGGGCACTGAGGGGAGGGTGGAGCCAAGTGGAGGCACCAGGGCCAGGCTCTGCTGAAATCCTGGAAAGAGGGAGAACGCAGTGGCGCAGGAAAATGTATAGCAGCTGAAAAACGAGGGGGAAAAAGGAGATGCCTTGCTGCTGAACCAGCAACTGTGGCAAGATCACAAATGCCCATCTCCATCCCAGGGACTACCTCAGGTGTGATGCTGACATTACCCACCTCCGAGGTACAACCACCCCACACGAAACAGGATGTATGATTGGAGTTGCTCAAGCTAGGGGCAAAAATAATCTAAAAGTAATTTAAAAATGGGGATAAGTTAGGGAAAGTTCTACTGTAACTTCTGGGACAGACTGACTGATCAGGCTGAACCTATAAGAACTGTACTCCATGTGTGATGTTTATCTTGATTGTTCTGAATATGATTTTGCAGCCAGATACTATCAACAGCAATCTTTGAACCTTAACCTGCACAGTTTTCTATTGTATTAATAAAAGATCATTATTTTGTGAACTGTTCTTCAAGGGGTGAGTTCCTCGAGACCATTAACAGTGGGTAAAATACTCGACTGTGGAGGTTTTGGAGAGGGTCTCTCTAACGCTTTTGGTGTGCATTCCTGGATCCTTCCTGGGATGCCAAGAAACCAGCTATAGATGTGGAAACCCTCAAAGGGCTTTTTGTGTTTCTATGTGACCTTGAACAAGTCAGTTGAACCATCTTTGGACTGTTCAGTGAAGAGTTGGACATTAGGAAGAATTTCTTCACAGAAAGGCTGATTAGACATTGGGAATGAGCTGCTCAGGGTGGTGATGGAGTCACTGTCCTAGAGATGTTTAGGGAAAGACTGGACGTGGCACTCAGTGCCATGGTCTGGTTGACAGGGTGGTGTTCACTCACAGGCTGGACTGGGTGAGCTTAGGGGTCTTTTCAAACCAAACTGATTCTGTGATTCTGTCCCCATAGTGGGACCTTGACAACGCTGGCCGGGCACAAGTGTCTCGGCTTTCCTGGGGCGCTGATAGCCTGATGAAACATGAAGAGTTTGAGAAAATCCCCCTTTCCTGGGAGGGATTCCCAAGCCCACCCCTTGCACTGAGCCCGCCTCGCCGCTAGGGGGCGCTGCACACGCACAAAGCTAGTTCCGCTGCTATGGCAACGGAAGAGGGGGCGCGCGGCCAGGTGCCTGTCCGGTTGCTAGGCAACGAAGCACCCGGGCGGGGCGGGGCCGCCGCCGCAAAGGTGCGACTCGACTGTCGTAAAAAGGAGACCAANNNNAAAAAAAAAAAAAAAAAAAAAAAAAAAACACCGAAACCCCGTGGTGTTGTAAAATGCCGTGAGGCGCGGCCGGCGGGGCCTGAGGGACAGAGCCCGGGCCCGGTCCCGCTCCATATGCCCCGAACCGCCCCGTCCCGCTCCATGAGGGGCCACTCCTCGTCCGCATCCTCCTCATCCTTCTACTATGGCCCGGAAAACAGTTAGCAGGAAGCGGAAAGCGGCGGCGGCTGCCACTGCGGGAACTGGGGGACTCCAGGGGGAGCAGGTAAGGGGTGAGAAGGGGTTGGGGAGGAAGAGCTTGTTCCTGGTATTGGGAAGGGGGAGAAGCGCTGGTTCCCGGCGGNGCCCCGGTCCTGGTGTCGCCCGAGGAGGGGCAGCCCCCAAGTCCCAGGGTCACCGGGGAGGAGGAGCCCCCATGTCCCAGGGTCACCGGGGAGGAGGAGCCCCTGGTCCCAGGGTCACCGGGGAGGAGGAGCCCCCATGTCCCAGGGTCACCGGGGAGGAGGAGCCCCTGGTCCCAGGGTCAGTGCCCGCTTTTTCCCCGCGCCCCGGGGCTCGCGATGCCCCGTTGGGTTCGGCCGTTCGCCGGTCGCTGCCGCGTAGCGATGATGGCTGGATGGCTCTGGTCCGGTCGGAGGAGGCCGAGCGCCGCAGTCGGTATCGGGGAGCCACCTAGGTGTCACCCCTACGCCTGCCAAGCTGCGGGGGGAGGGCTATCGGCGCTGCCCCTCTCCTGTTCCAAGCGCTCCGGTTTTTCCCGTGAGCATTTGGCATTCCAGCGGTGCCGAACCGCCACGGACTGTCCTTATATCAGCGTCGTGTTACTCCTTTAGCAGATATTTAAGTTTAATTTCACGCTGCTAAAGGCTCTATCAGCATTCCTGAGTTAATATCCGTGCGTGGTGTCCCATGGGTGGTTTGGAAGTCTTCAGGGTTTTGCCAGGAATATCGCTGAATTTGGAAGAGTGGTGTCTTACAGTTTGTTTTAGTTACTTCATCCTGTTTCCAACTTTATTTTCCACAGTATGAGTGGGATCACTCGGTTCACAAAAGGAAAAGGCTCCCGCCGGTGAAAAGGTCTCTGGTGTACTACGTGAAAGGGAGAGAGGTCCGGATGCAGAATGAGTCCAGCTACCACCGCTTGTTGCTTGGATACGCAGCCCAGCAGCTCCCCAGCCTCCTCAAGGAGAGGGAATTTAATCTCGGAACACTCAATAAAGTGTTTGCCTCCCAGTGGCTAAACCACCGACAGGTTGTGTGTGGGACAAAATGCAACACGGTAAGTGCCACCTCTCGCTGTTTCCCTTTCCTCTGTTAATTATTCCACCTCCACCCTCAAATGATGCTTACCATAATCAAAGTGTGTGGATGGCCAGGGAAAACATTAGGAATTAGGAGTGGAGTTAAAATCGCGCCCAATTAACTTTGAATGAAAGCAGTGCTTAAGGACTATCTTGTCTCATCTTGAAAATGTGGCACTGTAAGCCCCAGCAGGCGTGTCACATGCAGCATCTGTGTGATCCCTACAGAGCTACTTACACCTGCTCGTGGGATGAAGAGCAACGGTGAGGCTGGGTCATTTCTTCTGTTCTGCAGATGAGAAGCTAATAGACAGATATTAGCGTCTCTAATGGTGGCTGTCAGCACTTGGCAGAACGTGCTGCTAAGGTTCCTTTTTTCTGTTGTGCTCAATCTTACACAGTTTGGTTTTACATATGGTTCTGTGCTGATGGCTTTTAAAAGTTGTTCTAAAACTGTGGTTCAACTCCAGATATTTGTCAGAGCAGCCAGAAATGTTCTGAGCTTAAAAAAAATTAATTTTAGATCTTCAGTGTTATCCTTTGCTTGTTCACTTTATAATTCTTCACTGTAAAACTGTTTCCAGTGTTCAAATGATGTCTGAAATGGTTCACATTTCAGTTCAGGTTGTGAACACAGAGGTTGTTCACACCCTGGACCCCAAGATGGATGACAAAATGGACGAGTCATGAGTTCTTCGCACAGTTATAAGTTTTAGTCTATTAGCATATCAGCATAAATTTGCCAATTAAAACTTTAGCTAATGATGTACGTCTCCCCAGCTTACCTCCCCTTCCCAAGATGTTGGTTTACACATTTTGGGCCTAGGACAGTCTAAATGTCCTTGGAGAGCAGGCTCAGAGAGGCTTTGTTATGTCCACCTTAATGTGAGAGAGCAGCAGCTAACAGGCTACAAGACACTTCAAAGTTACACACTAAGCACTACAGGATTTGAAAAATAGGAAAGTTAAAACCTAAGGCATCACAAATAGCTTCTCTGGTTTATATATCTCTACATGCTTCTACAAAAACTAAAAACTTCTCAGGTTCTTGAAGTGATGCTTTGAAACATTTCAGGGGAATGTTAAAGTTGTGTCCTGTGGGTTTAGTAAATGGAGGAGATCACATTTCTTAGGTAATATGCTCTCTGCCAGAGTTAGTAGCCCAAGTTCGTTGCCTGAGGTTGCAATTTCATGCATGGAGTTATAATTGAATTAGTGCAAAATCTCAAAGTGATCCTTTGCAGATTAGTTGGTGCCATAGAAGGGAATCGAGGGTTACAAGGAGTGAATGCATAGATGAAGCAGCTCTTAAATCTCAGAGTGTATCAGTTGCTGTGATTGCTTCTTTGCCTCAGGATCTTTCTGCGCCAAAGCCACCATCAGTGGTCTGACAAGCAAGGAACAGTGGGCTGGTTTTTTTTCCATTTCAGATGTTATGTTATTATTCACAGTTGCACAGGGGGAGACTTTCATGCAGTAGCTCTTAAGAAGCAGGGCCTAACTGTAAAAACAAAGCAATCTTTTAACAGCAATAAGCTCAAAATAGTATCTCTCTGCCTACTTTCTCCACATATGTTCATCTCCTCAGCCAGTCAGCAGCCAGCACTGGTTGTGGAACTGCTTACAGGAGACAAACGCCTGCTGAAACACAAGCTCCCAAAAATCTTGCTTACTCTAGCAAGATGACTGTGTGTTTTACAGAGTTGCAATGATTTTGCTGTGTTCTGTAACTTTTGTAGTTCCAGTTCATCTGCAGCGAAGATAAATGGGCAAATGGGTCATTAACGCAACCTTGCAGAAAATTGTTTGGGACCAAAACAATCATGGAGCCAAAGAGGGATTCAGCAGTATTGTTGTTCCCTCTGCACATGCTGCAACCAAGTGTGTTCTTCCACAGCCAGACTTAGAGACGGACCTCGTCTGTTGCTGGTAAAGTGATAGCAAAAGAAGTCCCTGCAGCATTGTGAAAGATCATGTATGAATTATGAATACTGTAATAGCTGTAGCTTGTTTGCTTTGTCTTCACATTTGAACAAGTAAAGTTAAACTCTAAACTCTGAGATTTTTCTCTCTCATCTCCTGAGTGAGTGACCTATTAAAGAAAAATGCCTTTGCTGATTCTCATATGCTGAAGTTGTGGGATTCAAATTGGGAGTAAATTGAAAACACCTTGGTTGACTTCAGTGAGGTTTGCTGTATTGGAGTTGCACTTAATTAAAGTTAATGCGAGAAAAAAAAATAAACTATAGCAGTTACTTTAATCAGAGCTTGACTGTGGCACTGAGTGCTTTTAGCATTTAATTTATAAATTGCCCTTCACTGTGCAGTGCCAGGAGGATTCACTATTCTTAATGACAAAACAAAAATACACTCTTGTCATAGAGGAGGAGGTTTGGGTTTAGTTACGTGGCAGTATTAGTTATTATAAAAACATTGAAGAGAATCTAGAGCTGTCAGTTGCTCTTTTTTGACGAAGATAATAATTTTTTTCATTCTGTGGAGTAACTTTTTATCCTTAAAACTATGCCAGGGTATGAAATAACTTTATTCTTCTCCAGTAGGTCATGGTGCTCAAAGTTGAGCAGCTGTAAATCAAGTATTTCAGGTATTTGTGTTTTGTAAAGGTGCATGTTTTTCTGGTAGATTTAGAATTATGGGAACTATTACAAGCATTCAAGCACCTAAAATTTCAAATTAAATCACCCATGCTTTTCATCTGGGCTTTGCAGAGCCAGGATTCCTGTTTGCAAGAATTTCCTAGATCTTGCACGCAATAGGCTTCTTAATATTTTTCCAATTCAAATGAATGAGCAGGGAACTTCCGAGGCATGCAGACTTCAGGGTGTGTCCTAATAGATATCTAAATTCTGAAAGACTGGTGCTGTGAAGACACATAGAAGAAACTGTCTGTCTCAGAAGTAGATGTGGCCTGTAATCTACAGTCTTTGGTTCAGGCTTCATAGAGAAATTTATGAGACTTAGGTAGGAGCCAGGCTTATGGTAGACAAAAACAGAACATAAGGTTCCTGTGTTTTGGGTTTTTTTCCCTCTTTACTATTTCAGAAATTATGAAGAATAAAGTAGTGTCTCATAAGAAGTTTCAGTAATATTTTTTCAGGTCCTTTTGCTCTGTTAGTTACATGTGCATGTTCAGGATATAATCCTTCCGCTAATTGTGAAGTTAAGGATGAAAAACTGTAAGACCTATAAATCATTCCCTAAATACAAGAAGCTAATTAGTTTCCAGTTGCTTGAGAATATATTTGCTTGGAATCTAGTTTGGTTTTTTTTCTTTTTCCAGGCAGGCCTGATAGATGTTTAAAAATTTCCTATATGAATGCTCTCTCCTGATTTCTCAGGCAGCTTTTCCAAGGCAGCCACGGGTTGGTTTCTGAATGCTGGCTGAAACCTTTTCTCTCTTTGGCAGGTTGCTGTGTTGCCTTGGCTACCCTGCTGTAAATCACCAGCTCTCATTTCCTATTAGAGACTTTAAACTTGTTTCAAGAGATCCCATGTCTGTTCTGTGCATCTCATACAATTACAGCCCAATCTTGTAGTCCTGGGGTTGTAGTGAGAGTACACTGAGCAGTTCCTCCTCCATCTGTGAACATGAACTGTCTATGGGTAAAATTATTTCCCCTTGCTTTGCAAGTTAATGTGTCTTCTGGCTTTTGCATATATGAGGAAGCATCAAGATGACAGCTCATTTCTGATCACAGGCAGGGAATGAGAAGTCATGCTCTTCCGGTTTGTAGCTCTACTCAGAGTCCAGTGAACAGAGACTGAAACTTGGTGTAAATAAACCTCTGATGCCTGTAGTTGATCTCTCTATTCACGTTTCTTTCAGTAGCTTGTGACCAAATAGCCAGGCATTGTTTCTTGTCTCAAGAGTATTTGCTTTTCTGTCAACTGCATGTGATACTTGTGTCTGTCTGGTAGTTTCTGTGCCAGGTATGGTGTGAGTTGTAGGGATGTCCTTTAGCAGACAACATCTGTCACTTCCCCATTCTATGCCATCTGTCAGCATGTGTTAACTGTCTTCCAGTCCCCTGAAATTAAACATGGAGGGCAAAATGCAAATAAAAACCAATAAATGTGATTTTGACACTACACAAATTCAGTGACATCAAAGTCTGTGTCCATTAGCTGGTAGTGCTTCAGAGTTTCACAGAAAGGTGGAGTGCCTGATTTCATGGTCTTGTCTTTGGAAATGTGAATTCAAAATCAACCAACTTGCTGGCTGCTTTTACCTTTCCTCACTTCTCAGGTGGTTTCTTTATATTGTGGATTGTTTCGCTTTGGACCCTTTCAAGAAGGATGCATAAGGCCATTATACACTTGAGTTGCCTCTACTGCATAACCTGTTGGTAAATTTTGTGCTAAAATTAGTGCATGTTAGCGTGGCTGATGTAGTTGCCATTCCCTGTGATGCTTGAAAAGTCATGGCAGTCAGATGAAGTCCCAGGTGACTGGAAAAGGGAAGCCATTGTACCTATCTTGAGAAATGGTAGAAAGAACTCCAGGAGCTACTGACCTGTCAGGCTCCCCTCTGTGCCTGGGAAGATCATGGGATCTAGTTTCTTCCTAGAAACTCTGCTAAGGCACGTGAAGGACAGGGAGGTGAATTAAGGCAACCAGCACAGCTTCGCCAAGGGTAAGTCCTGCCTGACAAACTAGAGGCCTTCTGTGATGCAGTGACTGCAGGAGTGGACAAGGGAAGAGTTGCAGGTGTCATTTATCTGGACTTTTGTGAAGCCTTTGACACGGTCCCTCACAACATCCTTCTCTCTAAGTTAGAAGGAGATGGATTTGATGGATGGACTGTTGGGTGGTGAGGCATTGGTTGGATAATCACATCCAGAGAGTAGTGGTCAATGTCTCAGAGTCTCCGTGGACATCAGTGACAAGTGGAGTCCTTCATGGGTTCATACTGGGACCAATGTTCTTTAATATCTTCATTAATGGCATAGACAGAGGGATCAAGTGCACCCTCAGCAAGTCTGATGACAACACTGAGCTGAATGGTGCTTTGACACACCTGAAGGATGGGATGCCATCCAGAGGGATCTGGACAAGCTCGAGGAGTGGGTCTGTGGGAACATCATAAAGTTCAAGGGGAAGGATGGGATGCCACACCTGGATCAGGTCAATCCCTGGTATCAGCACAGGCTGAGCATGAACAGACCCAGAGCAGCCCTGCCCAGCAGGACTTGGGGGTGCTGTGGGTGAGAGGCTGGACATGCCCCGGCCATGGCACTCCCAGCCCAGAGAGCCAAACGTGTCCTGGGCTGCATCCAGAGCCCCGTGAGCAGCAGGGCAGGGAGGGGATTCTGCCCCTCTGCTCTGCTCTGCTCTGCTGAGACCCACCTGGAGCTCTGCATCCAGAGATGGGATCCTAGCACAGGAAGGACAGGACCTGCTGGAGTGAGCCCAGAGGAGGCCACCAAGATGATCAGAGGGATGGAGGATCTCTGCTATTTTGGTTGTTCAGGCTGGAGAAGAGAATGCTCTGAGGAGACCTTATCATGTTCTTCCAGTACCTAAAGGGAACTTTTATAAAAAAAGATGGAGACAGATGAATTGAACAGGACTTGTAGTGGCTGGAAAGCAGGTAATGGTTTTCAATTAAAAGAGGTCAGAGTCATATTATATACAAGGAAGATTGTTACGCTTTACCGTCAAGGTAGTGACATACTGGCTTGGTTTGCCCACACATCTGCTGAATGCTCAATCCATGGAAACATGCAAGGACAGGCTGGACAGGGCTCTGAGCAACCTTGTTAAGCTGATGTCCCTGCTCACTGCTGGGTGCTTGGACAAGACAACCTTTAAAGGTTCCTTGCAACCCAAACCATTCTATGCTTCTTCATTTCAATGTTCAGCAAAAAGCAGACATATGATGCCAGTTCAGTAGTTTAAAGCATCCATGTTTCTTTGGGGCTTGGCATATATCAGTAAATCTGTATTGCTACAGAACAAAGAACCTGATGCCAAGTGTTTTATGAACAGAAAAGAGAGATATTTATAATCTGAATAAAAGTCAAGACTAAGAACTTGGAAAAATCAATCAGTGCTACTCAGGTGTGACCAGCAATACTACTGATGTAATAGCACAATAGGCATTGTCTTCTTTTGTTGTTTTGTTAGCAAAAAAAATATTTGAAGGAGAACAAGTAATTATTTTCCAACTTGGCTGCCGGTGAGATCTTCTTTGTGACCAGCCTTAGCTTGTCTGGAGTCCAGTTGCATAGATTTATAAACAGTCAGTCTGCCAAAGCCAAAACTTTATGATAAGTGTGTTATTTGGGAGGCAGGAGAATCCTGCTTAGCCCCATGGGGCTTAATGGCTCTTTTGACATGGGTTTTGTCCTCACTGTGGTATTGTTGTGGTTTAAAGGACAACAATTTTTTTTTTCTCCTTCCTGGGCGGGGTTCTTTGTTTTTCTACTTCCGCCGGGGCACAGTTTCCAGCAGAGGTGAGGAGCCCACGGATTGGCTAATTTTAAGATGGGCACTTCATGTAGCCACTTGAAAATTAGAGGCGTCTTTGCGAAGCTTACATTTTTAGGAGCGGGAAGTTTGAAGCGCTCTTCGACTTCCGCCCGCGGGGAAGGTAACACCGGCGTGGCCCTGGCCGGCCGCTCCGGGCCCCAGGGCCTGGGGGCCATGCCGGGGCTGCGGCCGGGACCCTGCCGGTTTCCCCCCCCCCCAACGGGAGAGAGAGATCAACCTGCGGTTACCGGGATTTGAGCCAGAGAAGAAGGCTTCAGAAGCTCCTAAGTCAATGAGAAAAAAGTTAAAGACTAAAGGAGGGGAGAAAGAAGAGATGCCTTTAAGCTGAAAATCTTTTGTAAAGCCATGGTGATGAACTGCTCCTTGTAACTCAC
>VZTR01013397.1:41643-55210 GCA_013400775.1 Chaetops frenatus | reverse complement strand
AGAAACCACCTGGGGGTTGATTTTGATTTTGTTGTCTTTTGTTAATAAACTATTTTTATCTTTGAAGTTTAGGCCTGTTTTGCATTTCTCTTAATCCTTATTCTCATGAAACCACTACACTACACTCTCGCCTGGTGTGAGCAGGCGAGCAGGTGAATGTGAAACCGCTACAGGTATGTAGAAATTAAAAAACAATACTGTTTTATCCTGCTGAACAGGTAAAAGAGTTTTCTATTCAAGGGCTTTTTTTTTTCAACTGGGAAACCTCCCATGATAGATTTCTCTCCTCTCCCTTCCATTATTGTGAAAATAAAATGGGATGATTGAAATAAAACCCACTGTAGTTGTTACTTAACCTGTTTTAGGAAGGAATTTATACATTTTTTTGCCATCTTTGAAGCATTTGTGGATTTCAACTCAAAAAGAATGTCAGATCAAAATAGGGAGGATATTTGACCATCTTGTTTTTCTGATCTGTTTGATGATGACTTACACATCTGGTTTTTTTCCCCCAGTTATTTGTAGTAGATGTCCAGACTGGTCAAATTACCAAGATTCCTATCCTGAAAGATCGTGAGCCCAGCATGGTGAACCAGCAGGGATGTGGCATTCATGCCATTGAGATCAACCCGTCGAGGACCCTCCTGGCCACAGGTGGAGACAACCCCAACAGTCTTGCAATTTATCGTCTGCCTACACTTGATCCTGTCTGTGTGGGAGATGTAAGTGGGAGCATCTGGGGAAAGTTTATTCTGTCACTTAAAAAGTTACTACTTTGAAGTGTGTATGATCAGAGCAAGGTTAATATTTCAGAGTCTTGTAAGAGAGTCAAGTTCTGAAAGCCTGAAAATGTTTCTGATTGAGTTGTCATTTATGTTGTGGTATTTTAAATATAACTGAGTACTCCAATATGTGAGTGAATTTTTAGGGCTTTGAGACAGATTTCTTCCCCACCTTCTCATTCAGGTCTAATTCAGCTTACTTTTCAGCACCAAAAATGTAACAAAATCATAAATATTAAAGTCAAATTATGGTGATGACCTCTGAAACTATAGTGAAAAAGCTCTTCTGAGAAACTGAAATTATGTATCCAGTGCAGCTTATGGATGTGTTTTTCCAGAGGTGGAACTTGCATTTGAAGATTAGTTCTAACCTAGTGGCTTGTGGCAGTTTGATAGAATTTGGTACTGTTTTTATTTCTGAAACATCCTGAGGCCTTTTTAAAACAGCCAACCTTTAAAAAAACAAGCTGGAGAATATAGTGGTGTCTTGTGAGTGCTTCTCTCTCATTTCTCCTTTTTTTTCAGGACTTCACTTAGATGTTAACTGCAACAGCAGAGGTCAGGTCAGAGTTTCTGCAGCAGCAGATAAACAGCTGCAGCAAGACTTGACTGAAGATTTGCATGACTTCCTCTTCATTTGTGTGACTTTTCAGCTTTTTGAACAAAACTAGAGTCTTATGGTCTTATTTTCCCCCCTACAGGTTTCTCACATGCTAAAGAAAGAAAGTCTTGAAACATTAATCTATAGGTCATGTATTGTAAACATAAGATTTTGGTTACTTTTATAGTAGGGTATGTGTTTGAAGAAAAAAAACCCAACAAGTAGATACTTTACAGAAGAATGCTGCTTTCAGAATGGAAAATGTGAGAATTCTGGAAAATCTTAGAATTGAGGTTAATTTTTCCTTGGTCAGAGGCCTGTTTTTCCAACACCTGATTCCTTTTTATTAATTACACACTTCAAAACCAGAAAAGTTAAAATTACTGCTAGGTACTTAAACTGCTCCTGCTAAATACTGAAATCTTACCTGTATGTTTTTAATGTAGGTCTGTCCTTTGAGCTTGTACTAATAGTCAAAGTGAGGAATACTTGTCTGCTTTGAGACTACTCTTGAATATAATGGCAGAGAAAAATCTGTCTTTCTTCTTTTAGGATGGACACAAGGACTGGATATTTTCAGTTGCGTGGATCAGTGATACTATGGCTGTTTCTGGTAAAGTGAAATTTTCTCTCTTGAGGTTTTTTAGTTTGTTTTTTAAACTTTCCTTTATTCCAAATTTTATACTGATGTACAGCATTCGATAAGTGCTAGGAAAGCACCTCTCTCAGGGCATTTGAAACCACTTGGAACTACCTAGGTTTTTTTAAACACTTCTTGGACTTAGTACAGTGCTTCTTTTTATTTTGTTGTAGGACCTTAGTCCAGATCTGATTTTTCTAGTATTAGAATATTACAGTGTTTCTATTGAGGGGATGTTTGAACACAATGAGTTACAGGAAAGGATTCCACGTAAGAGGACTAATTTCAAGAGGGGTGTTGGTTTTTCATTAATAATTTTTGAATACCTCAGATCAATGTTGGTTTCCTGAAGTCATGTGAAAGACTAATGAATGAAAACTGAGGTTGTTTCGTCAAGCTCTCAGTACAGTTGTGTATGTGTGTGTGTATATGCACTTAGACTACGGCAGTTAATACAGAAGGCTATAATAGAGAAACTCAGTTAATGAATTTTTGGTAACTAGTTGGATAATCAGTGTAACTTCATAAAGAATTACATAAAAGGCAAAAAATAGTAATATGTTGTTGCATTAATTTAGCAGTTTACTGCCTTTCTGTGCTGACAGGCTGTAGTATTCTGTACTCAGAGTTGTCAAACTGCAGGTGACAGAAAATCATAACAGTCTTGTATAAAAGCAACATATTTGAACTGTTGGTTTAGTTTAGTAGGATTTTTTTTCCAAACCCAAAAAGCTAATCCTGGAATTTCATTTTTGAATTTAATATAAATCTTGATCCTTGCAAGTCTCTACCCCATACATCTACAGAAGCTCCCCTACATTCAAGCTAGTAAGCTTGAAGAGAACAGCACAGATGATTACAGATGTTCAGGAGAAAGAGAAGGGACTGACAGAATGCATAGCATGTGAGATTGAACTGTGTTGACTCAATATTTTCTAAAGGTCAGGGGTGGATGTGTGAGTAGAAGTGTACTCTACTGCCATATTCTCTACTGTGGTGCTCATAGCAGGTAGGATGTTGGTTCCAGTCTCCACACCTCAGACACCAGGGAAAACTTTTTGAAAGCAATTAGGAAGACTGGTTGCTAAACTGAATTCTTTAGAACTCACTGATGACCTTAATTAAAAAGGAAAAAAAAAAACTAACTTCTGACACGGTTTTAATTTTACAGATTTCAGTTACATCAGTATCTGAAATACTTGAACTCCGGACATTGATGATATAGCAAATATTTTTATGGCAAAAGCTCCATATGAGATGAATAATTCCCAGGATGGCATGAGCTTAGGATAGCAAATGATACTCTGCTTGGATCAGGACTGACCAGCTGAGCAACATACATGGACTTTTTCCCCTGCCAGAGATATTAGAAGGGACAGCTTCCTCCAAAAGTATGTCAGGATGTTTAGAAATTTTACTGCTGAGTATTCAGCCTCCATAACAAACAAGATTAGGTGCAATTAAAACAAATGGCATATAATGGAGTGGCAGGATGTTGTGCTGCTGTTATTATGCAAGTGCCATTAGGATGCTCTTTTTTGTATTTTTCTCTAGTAGGTGATAGTGGAAAAATACCTGAATCCATCTGTGAGGGGGCAGAGCCACCTCTGCTGTGCTGGACCATTCTTATTGCAACAAGATGTTTTGCTTTACTGTCTTTGCAGCTTCTTCCCTGTGAGGTAGCAAAGCTGATAAATTTAATAGCCTCATATAGATATATGTATTTTCTGGCATCTTCATTATTAATTTCTTTTGACAGAATTTTTTACTTTATGTAGAGAAGAAGTTGAGGTAGCTGTCCAATCTGTCACAGCTGACTTAGATGGAATTGAGTTGCCTGAACACCAGAAGGGATGTATATAAGGTCTTAAATTAAGCCTGTGTTGATCATTGAACCAAAGGATTCAGCTTTCTTCATCCAGTGCTTTTAACATTAGTGATTTGTATTTTGGATTAATCTCCTCAAATTCATTAGAAAAATAAAACTAGTTCTTGCTTGTTTAACCTAAGTTACATTCTTTAAGTAAGAAGTGGCACAGGTTTTAGCAAAATTATTTTTCTAGTAGATTTCATCCAAAGTGTTGCAAATTGTGATTTGAAATAGATGTTTCTGTTCAGGTCATGAATGAGTGTGTACTTAGCCATAAGCCTACTGATAGAAATCAAGTAGACCCAAATTGGCATAAACCAACTGAGGCTTTTTTTGGGGATTTTTTGCATTGGTTTAGCAGACTGTTTTACCAAGACTAAGAATGAGAGGCTCAGGCTGAAGCTATAGTGTTCAGTCACTTCTGAGTTCATTCTGCATGTGAGATGATGATGATTGTTGCACAGGGTTGTGGGGTTTGATGCATCTTAATCAGTTTGAAAACATATGAGATGGTCTAGCTGCTTGGAAACCTTGTGGACAGCTGACAGTGAGTTCATAAAATTCTGAACTTTACAGCTGAGTAGAATCATCCTTTTGTTAATAATAATACATGGACACTAACAGCATATTCTGTTAGATTAAACTAAGAGTAGCTTTTTTTAATCAGACCTATTGATTAATCCTTTTTTTTTGAAAAGAGGAGTTCTGTATATGTGGAATGGACTATTTATGTATGGACTATTTGATCAGGTTCCCGGGATGGTTCAATGGGTCTCTGGGAAGTTACAGAGGATGTGTTGTCCAAAAGCGATGCCAGGCATAATCTCTCTCAAGTTCCTGTATATGCCCACATAACGCACAGTGCTCTGAAGGATATCCCTAAGGAGAACACCAATCCTGACAACTGCAAAGTTCGAGCATTGGCTTTCAACAGTAAGAACAAGGTCAGTAAGATAAGCAAGACAGTTGAGAAGTCCTAAAACTGTCCCTGTGTATTAGAAAAACTAAAAAGTAATCTAAATAGAATATACCAGAGAAGCAAGCTAATATGTTTTTCTCTGATTCTTTTGCATCCTTGTCTGGTGAGGTGGTGGTTTTACTCTGCGTCCTGGTTTAGGGCAAATCTGGGAGGAAATCTCCAAAGGGGTCCCTCCAAAAAAGCATATCCAAGCCACCCCTCCCCACAACTGGTTCGAGAAATAGATTTCCTTGGAGAAAAGTGGAAAAACTATTTAACAAACAAAACACCCACAAGCATAAAGAATGAACAATACTAAACAATAAAACCCCTTGCTGTTCTGAAGAGATGGGAAATTCAGAAAGTCTGTTCCGTAGGTGTGTCCTCGGTTTTCTCTCAGTCTCTCAGTCTTGGTCTCTCCAAGGCCCAAGTCTCTCGCCCTCTCCCTCTCCGAGGCTTGGGCCCGGCGTCCCAGCTGCAGAGCAGCTTGGGGGGGGCCCCCCAGGCAGTGGTCCTGGTGTCCCCGGATTGAGCAATATCAGAACAGTCCCAAACATTTTTGGCCTGAGCTAATTAATTAAAAAATAAAACAACAACAACAACAACAACAAATCAAAAGAGAGCTCTCCGCTGTCCGTGCAGACAACAGAGTCCAGGAGAAGGAATGCTTAAGGTGTTACCTCTATGTTTTGAAAACAACTGCCTCAGATGTTCCACCGCTTGATTCTCCTTCTAACCCCTTCACGCTCAGATCCAGTCTTAAAGGTGCAAAACGTGTTTCTGGGGTAAAAGCAGTCAGCCTAGGACATTCTACTATGTCTGTTTCTGCCCCAAGTGAATGGAGGAGTCCAGAAGGGGAAAAAGCCCAACTCCAGCCATTTTAGAAGGCACAGTTTTCCTGTGGGTTTGATTTTTGATTTGCATCCTAAGCAGGGGACTAAAGAAATATTTATAAGAAGCAAATAAAGCACCAAAACATCTCTTGGAGCTTGAGTCCCGTTCTTGAGTACTCTCTCTACTTTCCCTTGCCATCTGTGAAGACCAGCTAACATTTACCAGTTCCTCTATTGATGGCTGAATCCTTTCAGCAAGTTCAGCAAGTGAGATGACTGACTCACAGGGCAGGCACTAGCACTTGCTTTGGGGTTATTTTGTTAGTATTTGACAAACAGTTAATGTCAATCTGCCCCAGCCTGATCTCCTGTTATTATTAGTGGGTGTAGCAATTCATCCTCCCCAACTTTTTCCCCCCTGTCCTCACAACAGAAAAGGTCTGAAGCAAAGGTGGGTGTGCTGTTGTAAGCACAGTGCTCCTGCAGGCTTTATTTTTCACAATAGCTGTTAGTTATTCCTCCATGATGGAAACTTCATGTAACTTTTTCAGTAGAGTAGTTCTTGAAACTTGCTTCAGAGTTAGAATCAGTGTGGGACGTGCTGAAGAGAATTGTCAACTCTAGATTGTACTGTCTCATAATTCATTATTTGATTGCCTAGCAAGATTTATGGATTTGAAAGTTATAGTTATTTACTCTTCTGTTAATTTAGATTCTGCTTGACACCCTTGTACTGTATGGCATTCTATAAAGATCAGTATAAAATGAAAATTTTTCTTGATAGAGCCTTTACAGGATTATGGATGAGTTCAATCCAGACTCAGCAGCCTGCCTAGAAGAGAGTGTGAGTTAGTAACGCTATCTATAATACAGAAACTAAATCTCTTATTTTTATTTTCCTTTTAATAGGAGCTGGGAGCCGTGTCCCTGGATGGATATTTTCATCTTTGGAAAGCAGAGCACACACTATCAAAGGTGCTTTTCTGTTTGTTGGATTAAACTTCAAAAACTGCAAGCAGTTAAGGCTGCTCACTATTTGTCATTTCCTTCAAATATTTGAAGAGCAGCAGTATTTGTAAAACACTTAGAAGTTCTATGTAAAATGAAATGTCCTAACATTTGGAGCTGGAAGAGGAGAAACTCTGCAATCCCCTTAATTTAGAGGGCAGGAAACATTCTTAACTTTCTGCTAGTTCTGGGTTAGCTGAAGTGAATTGTTGTGTAGAGTACGGTGGATACTTGATCAGTAGAATTCATAAAAGAAGTTGCACTTATTTAAGTGTAATGGCAAATCATGCCCAGACTTACCTATGCTAGTGAATGCGATAGGCTGAGAGCTGATGTCGCTGCGCGCCTGCTAAAGAAACAGCAGCAGCTTAGAAGGATCTGAAACAATTTATCAAAATGTCCATTTTTCTTGGCTTCAGCCTTTATTGTCTCAGTTTGCTTCAGATAAGGCACCCCATTGCTTTTTTCCTTCTGGGTCTTATTTTTCACCTGCATTTTGTGGTTTTTTCCCCTGCAACTTCCTAGAAAATAGCTTACAAAATTGTTTTTAACACCTTAGTCTTTTCTTGTAACAGGTTGATTTTTATTTTTTCTGTTTCCAGTTACTTTCCACAAAGTTGCCATACTGCAGGGAGAACGTGTGTTTGGCTTATGGTCAGGAGTGGTCAGTGTATGCAGTAGGATCACAGGCACATGTCTCCTTTCTGGATCCAAGGCAGCCTTCTCACAATGTTAAATCCGTCTGTTCCAAAGAACGAGGCAGTGGTAAGAAACTTGTCAAAAGGTGCTTCAAATGGTTTGCTTGCAGAAGTAGCTATTAAAACTGTAGTAAGTCAAGCTTCTAATGAACAGGACGGGCTTTTCCAGTGATCGTGTAAATAATTAGCAGTGTAGGTATGTATAGGTTTGGTTTTGTGACAATATACCTTGAGCAACCACCAACCAAATATGACCAGCTCTGAAATCTAATGAAGGGCAACATCAGTGCCTTTTGTACTGAACTTTCAGAAGTGTGCATTTTACTGCACACTTTTTACTGGGTCTTACTCTATTTTTTATCATCTCAAAGCAAATGTAGTCTTTTTACCACTATTCATACTGTTCTTGCATTCTTCTCTATGAATTAGAAAAAAGGTATGTTGTCTGCTCTGTACTACCTTACTGGGGGTCTGTGCTGTAAGGGAAAGCTTGTTTTGTAATTTTAAAGCCATGACTGAGACTCCTGATTTTCTATGTGATTTAAGTCCTATTTCTTTTTCTCATATGCATGCAGTATGTCCAGTTGAACCTTATACCAGGGCCAGGCTTGAGGGCTTGCAGAGTACATGGTTCCATAAAGCTCCCTCCATATCCTTTACTATCAGGCATGAGAAGGCAAAGTGTCATATTGATCTTGGACTAATAAGTTGCAGTCCTAATTTAGCTTGTCACTGGGATTCCATCCCTTCATCAGGCAAGTTATTAGAGGAGGATGGATGTTGGCAAAGATTAGGAAACTTTTACTTATGTGGTTACTGAGCAGTGGTGTCTAGATCAGTGTCAGGGTCTGCTGCATTCAGGTATGGGAGAAATATCTATAATGTCAGGAGGTCACCTGAACATCTTACCAGCAGGACCTCTTGTCCTCGCTGGCTGTCAGTGAGGATTCTGTGCAGGTCCTGACCCAGACACTGCAGTGTGGTGCCCAGAGGTGGCTGGTGGCTGAAACTGTCTGCCTCAAGTATGTGATCATCCATCTTGTGGGATAATGTGTGTAGAGAGTATCCCTAGGGGTTTTTCCAGTTCATGTCTGGAGGAAGCCTTTGTTCAGGGCTGTTTTCTGGTCTGCAGAGTAGGTGCATCTTTTTATTTGGCTGGTGGTGGATGCACATAAATAACACTAATTCCTAAGATACTGAGTGTTTCCACTGTCTATTGATCTCTCTGGGACTTGGAGTAGTGCAGCACCTCTAGAAAACTTATCTGTGGACTAAAATCTGATTTCAAGTGCTTTGCAGTGGTACCTGAAATGTACTTTAAGTTTCCAAGTGCATCTACTGAATGTGGGAAGTCCACATTAACTTCAGTTCACATGTGTTGTACACAAAAGCAGGTCAGAGAAAGGTGGTGGCTCAGTAAGGCTGGAAGCTGGGGCTGGCTTGCCCCTGGTATAACCCTGTCGACTCTACACAAGAAGGCAGTGAATACTTTTTAGTGCATCTTGTAAGTGTTGCTTTGCTTAGCAGCTGTACAGGGAAATGCACACCTTGGATGGTAGTTCTTGATCCATGAAAGCAACTGCTTTCTGTGTGACTGGCCTGCAGAGCCATGTTGTGTGCCCTTCTCTCTATGTCCTGAAGGCAGCACACTCAGTTTGTATGGCACAGATTTTGTGACTTCTTGTGTAGCCTGTGCCGCTGCATCTTCATTTCCTTCTGGGATCTGTAGGCCCTTCCTGCAGCTTGGGAGTGAAGCTCAATATACTTACCTAAATAATCTACGACCACAGGTAGTAGAGGGCTGGGAGTGTAGGAGAACTTAGTGTAATTGGTTCTAGGCACAGGCTGTACTTTTAGCTTGATGGGAATGATTAATCTGAGGTACTTAAGCCCTTTAGGAGACAATTTGAAATGCTGTTTTTGAAAGCCTGTTCTAAATATCCTTCTTAGTAATGGGTACATCATGGATTCCTTCAGTTAATTTCTTTTATTAGAGAAAGATCCACAGTTGTTCTGCATTTTATAGCTTTTTACTAATAAATCTAATTGAAAAGTATATGCCATCTGCCTTCACACTCCATTGTGTGAACTAAATGTTCTCCTGGGGTGACTTCTCAAGAGCACTTCTGCAACAAAAATAAGAGGAGGTCCACTCTTGTGCCTTTCTCCTCTTATCCAAGTGACTGCTCTCGTTGACTGCAGAGGGTTTAAAGCTTTCTGTGTGTCTTTGCCAGAGCCAGGCCTGTATGATAAAGGTGGGAGAAAGGTCTTCAGCTGTCTTAAGTGTATTTGTAGCTCTTCGAATTGAAGAGGAGACTCTCATATGAATCTCATAATCTCCTTCAGTAGAGACTTGCACAGTGGTTTCCCACCCATTAAGCCTGGAGCCAAGACTTCACCCCACATCTGGAGCAGGAAAATGTGGCCTTGCCTTGTTCTAAGTGCGTGTCACGAATGTTGGTGGCTGTGGATGTCAGATGTGGTGGTGGAGGCAGAAGAATGAGGACATGTTTCTTGTTAGGACTCTCTACAGAGGGGGAGGGGAAACTCCCTGGTTGCATCCACAGCTCCCGGTTGTTGGCTGTCACGTGTGCTGTTGGGAATATTCCAGGATGATGCAAGTTCTGTGACATTCAGCCCTGCTTGGTATGGTGACAGCTCTTGGCACATGAATGTGGCTGGCATAACTCATGCGTTTCCTCTCCTGTTTGAATGCTTGTTTAGGCTATAATTCAGTGGTACTTTAAAGAGGTTCTAAAATGCCCTAGGGTTTATAACCTGGCATCTTGTCGTGAAGGAAGAAGTATAGATGTGGTGGAGTTTAACCTGCGAGGAAGAGTTGTTTGGAGCAGAGTGGTTACACAGAACAGTATTTGCACAGTAAATGGAAGTGAGATGACAGGATGTTTTGCAGATTGCAAATTCCTACATACAGTCTTCCCAATAGTAGTTCCAAGGTATCCTTGCTTAGCTGAGACTTCGAATTCCAATTTTGTAAAAACAAAATGTACTCTTTTGTTCAATGTAATGGGATAACTGAATTGTGCTATGTTTAGTTTGAAAAGTACCTTCCCATATACTGGTGGAATATATGGTGTTTAGATTGCAGGAGTCCTATTCTGTTTTCATACCTGGCTAAAGTGCTAAAAATGCCAGCTACTTGTTCAAGAATATTTGAGTGGAGACAGATCAGGCTCATTCATTGTTCTGAAGCTATCTTAGCAGCAAAGTGACTGGTGATTATTATGATTACACTTGCTTACAAGCTAGCCTGTTGGTCAGCACAATGCACTTGGTGGGCAGCTGGGACTTACTTTCTCAGATGGTCACTTACTGCAGGTTGGCAGGTAGTTAGAGAGGGTGTGAGCTTGTGGAGGAAACTCTGTCTGCTGCCATGTGCTTGCTCTTGGCATGTTCACTTAAAGGCTTGTGGCAGACAGAGCAAAGGGACTCTGGACCCTTATTAGCTTATTTGGCAGGCCTGAGGGCTGGTGAGGGTTAGGGTTAGGGTTCTTACTATGCACCACTGGTGTAGCTAATGGTCTCAAGGAGTAGGGCAGTCTTGTATGCAATCAAAGGTGCTAATTCAATAGCATCAGTGGAATTTGTCTGCACTGTGCTGTAGCAGTGGAAAACTTGTGTGTTGTGGAGAATACTGGTAGATAAAAATAGACATGAAGCAACAGCACTGCAGAGCCAAAGCATCTTTCTTCCTTACTCCACTGCCTGTCCCTTCTCTGTTTGACAGGTATCCGCTCAGTGAGCTTCTACGAGCACATCATCACTGTGGGGACAGGGCAAGGGTCCTTGTTGTTTTACGACATCAGAGCCCAGAGATTTCTGGAAGAAAAGCCCCCCCATGCCTGCAATGGGCAGAAGCAGAAATTAGGAGGAAGTGAAATTTTGAAGTTGACAACTGGGAAAGGCTGGCTGGTAAGTAGTTTGTAGCTGTGATAGAGGTGCGGGGAAGGAGACCCATTATACAGGAGTGGCATAGGGCTTGAGCCAATTCTTTTTGGATCTGTTGTGTGAATGTGTCTCAGTCAAACAGTATTCCTGTAACCAGTAACTAATAATGAAGACCAAGAAGCGCTGCAGAATCACTTTCTACAAAAGCTTTATGAAAGGGCACTGAAGGTTATTTTCTTGAGTGTAAGGTGTAGTGACCACAGTTCTTATGCAGTGATTAATAAATGAACTAGACTTTATATCTTTATATTTTCAAATGTAATCTAACTTCTAGTTTTCAGAACCTCAAACAGAAAATAAATTGTCTTTCTTTAAAGCCATGGTAATCTAATGTGGTACTCGAAGTAAGAGAGTTTTCATTTAATTGTGTGCAGTTTTAGAAACTGTGGCTTCGTAAGTTAATGCCATGGCAGGCACTTGAGTTTGGTTTTCTGTATGTTATCATAAAGCAGTTAATGGCTTTGTTTAACTTAGCTCCATTACCTTTTCTATCAGTGCAACATCCCTTCTCCTCCCAACTCCAATGCTTGGCCTAAATGTTCTCAGAAAAAGCTTCAGGACAAGTCAGGTGTCTTTTACTTGACCTGTATGAAGCTTCAGGATTGTTAAGAGGAAATACCCCTTTTTGCGCTCTGGAAGCTACCTTCTGCTTCTGTGAAACAGGGTTTTGGGTTTGTTTGGCAACAATAACGATCTAAACTTTTCCTTTAACAGAACCATGATGAAACCTGGAGGAATTATTTTTCTGACATAAATTACTTCCCAAATGCTGTTTACACCCACTGCTACGACTCGTCTGGAACAAAACTCTTTGTGGCAGGAGGCCCTCTTCCATCAGGACTTCATGGGAATTATGCTGGTCTCTGGAGCTAATAATAACTCTTCATTCTGATGCTGATCTTTACACAGATTTCCACTTTTCTTTTCCTTTTTTTAACAACAAAATTGTGTGATGCCATTGATTCCTGATTTAAACACAAGTTATTTTTTGGCAGAGTCTTCTGTTGGTCTCCAACAGTTTTGTACATCTTTTTGAACTAGTTTTTTGCTTTAACCTCCTTGATCCTTTATATGGAGGGATTTTAAAGTCCTTTTTTATTGTATTTTATTGTATTTACTCCAAATGACTCTTCCCCCCCATTTAGGCTGTCTTGGCCATGTGCCCCCTCCTCTACTTTGCTGTGAGGTAGGATTTCTTTCTTATAGAGTGGTTGCTCCTGAGCTTTCTGTGAAAGTCTCAGGGCTGCATGTGTGCAGGTACTTTGTGTCAGTTACATTACCTGGAGTGAGGACTACTTGTAATTAAAAATTATTAAAAATATTTATAAGAGATAAGCTACTACTTTATCTGCAGAGCCTGGCCCTGGCCTGGGTTGATCGTATTTTTGAAAAGTACAAGTCTAATGACACTGTTTATATGTAGAGGGATATGGTAATTTTAAGCTGTACTCACTGGAGCCCAGGGATGGATTCCCTAGGGTATTGCCCATCAAATCTGAAATGCAGGAGTTTTTAAAAGTGCATTTCTATTTAAATGGTAGTTTTCTGCAGTGCAATGAGCAAAAATTGATCTGTTTCTTCACTGCCCATCCCAGGTATCAGCTTGCACAACTGGAGTTTGTCTAGGCTGTTCTGCAGCGTGGCTGTAGCAGGGTGACATTACATGGAGGGCTGCAGAGGTGCTGAGAGGAAATTGGGGGCTAGTTATTCAAAATGAACTAAATTTTTCTGTTCTCCAGATGAAACGTGTTTTCTAAGTACGCTCTTAGGGTAGCTTATAAGCTCTTCATAAACTGCCTAAAATCTAGGACCATTTTGTCCCAGGTCATGGAAATTTTTCCCCTTTTTGCTGTTCTGGTTGGCCATCTGCTCAAATAAGCCAATGGAATAAATAAACTATTTTTTTTCTCCAGGATTAAAGCGTGTATCTCAGACTTTACTAATACGAGTGAGAAGCTTTCCGTGAAGGAGCGTAGCTTGGTGTTACCTCACGTTGCGCTAACATGCTCTAGGAGATGCTCAGAAATTTTCCAGAATCCCCTGCTGCCTTCTGCATTCAGACTCCTTCCAATTTCACCTGGGACTGAGAGGGGAAAACAGGTCCAATGCCCTTCAGGTCCAGCTGGGAAGTATGTGCCTCCCAGGGTGATGTTCTTACCCAATGTTCAGCTAAAATGCAAGACTCGAGGGTGTTCCTCCTTTTGGCAG
>VZTR01013397.1:21502-35564 GCA_013400775.1 Chaetops frenatus | reverse complement strand
TCTTTTGCAATTTTGCTGCTATGACTGAATTACTGGACTGGAGTACAGCTTGTTCCTAAGGAGCTCTGTTGCAGAGCTGTGTGTCATGCAGGTGGAGCTAATCCTCTGGCCAGCCCATGTGGAGCCAGGGACTCCTGAGCTACCAGGCACAAACTTTTTAGCTTAAAGTCAAGTGAAAATCCTGGTATGCCCTGCTGGCTACTCCCCAGTCTGAGCCCATGATGTGACCTTAACTTAAAATGCATTTCTGAATGCTACAGTGCCCTCAGTAACTTACTTGAAAGTCCGAAGCAGACACTCCAGCACAAGGCAGAGTGGAAAAGAGAACACAGCTACATCTTGTGTGAGGTGCTCTCCTTTGCCCCTGTACATGAGCACTCTGTATGGTGAGGATGGGCAAGGAACACCAGAGAAACAATAAAAGGCAAATGGTGTTTGGTATGGCTCCTGGGACTCCTGAAGAATTTAAAAACTAGAGGGGATACATAAATGCTTAATGAGAAATACCTTTGAGAGATCAAGTATATATCCCTGACATCCATGATTCTCTGTGTTAATTTTCAAGGATAAAATTAGGAATAATCTTTTTGCTTGTGATGCTGGGTTTTTTTCAGGAAAACCATGTGGTACTCAGCTAATTAAAAGAATGCTCTTGCAGAAAGGAATCTTCCCATTTTCTAGTAGCATTTTCCACTGGTATCCTGCTGGGAGCAGCATGGTCTAAGAAAGCGCACACAGATTTAAAATGGAGTGCTCAGGTTGGCAGAGTTGGGAAAATGTGGGCTGTCTGACTGTTTCTATACCCAAAAAACCACCAACACTTGATTATATACAAATTAAGGTTGCTGAAGCTGAGAGGGTGCATAAAACCCCTTGCAACATAGTGCAATGTCTGTAGTCCTAGTTTCTTTTGAATTGATTCTTTTGCCTTCAGAACAAAAAAAATTAGGAGTCAATACAGTGTTTTCTTAGGAACTGCTTTTCTAGATTCCCTTATTAAAAGGGAAAATTCAGGTGCTGAATCTTACAATCTCATTAAACTTGTACTTTTTATTTGCCCATTCACTTGGTCTCTTTTCATTTCCAAGACCTCCCACAGTCTCAGGGTATAAATCACTATGACTCATCCAAATAGTACCGAAACGGACCAACCAGAGGTTAATGTGCCTTCCTCTTCTGGTACCTTGATCTTTATAAAGTTATCTCAAACTTGTCACTGTCTTAGGGCTGGGTACATGCATTGTCTTTTTCTAAGATGTATGTGTTGAAATTGCAACAGGTTTGTACTGTTACTTGTGATTTGTTCCATTTGTGTTAGGATGTTGTGTAGAGAAATCAATACGCTGGTTTGTCTTGGTATCAGTCTTGCCAGTGACACATATCTGTGCTTGCTTGTATGTGTATGTAAATGCTGGATCTTCCTCACTGCCTGTGGTGCAAAAGATGCACAAAATACACAAGGTGTTTTAAAATGTGCAGTGACACAACTGTTGCCTGAAGGTAGGATGTCTACAGTGAACTGTTTTTAATGGGTTTTTTCCCAAATATTTTTAATAATATCCAAAGGCTTGAGGTAAAAAAATAATCAGGACTTGCTGATACTTGATGGCTTTTGTTCTGAATCCAGGGTCTGATGTTTGTTAACAAATCCTCCAAATCCACCCAACAGAGGCTTTCTCCGCTTGTTTCTGTCATGTGCTGTATCAGAAACAGCACTGAATCCTGAACTATCACAGAAGCTGTCAAGCAAAGTAGTAACAGCTCTCTTCAAATATTACAGTGCATATTTTTTAACTGTAAGATAAACCTGTTCCAAGTTACTGCTACAGTTTGCAAATGGAACAGTGGGAAATTGCAGATAGTATGTGAAACCAGCCTGTCCACATATGGGGCTCAGTATTCTGTTACCTTGCAAATTGTTTCTCCTCTTGAAGTTTTTTGTTGTTGTTGTTGTTTTCAATACAAAGACATTACATTTGGCTTAGTTTTCTAAAGATATATTTGTTTACAAACCTCAAACCGACATCTGGAATTTGGGCTGAGTTTCTAACTCTTATGCAGACAGTGCAATTGATACATTATGTCTCATAAGAGGATGGAAACAGGAACATATATATCTTCACTTGCTGTGGCCTTCCATGGACATGCCTGTGCATAATTAACTGAATTACAGTACTGCACTCTGTTGATCCATGAGGCTACCTTTGTATTTAGAATCAGCACGATTAGTTATCAGTGTATTGACATTAATACATAGTCATGGAGCCCTAACGTCTCTGTTTTCTGTGCTAACTGTATCTGTTCTCTCTGTACTGCAGTGCAGACTTACTCTGGAGTTCTTTTTGCTTCTTGCTAATTTCAGAGTTCCTTTAAATTCAGTAAGATGCTGATTTTACTACAGTCACTTTTCAGAGAAGAAGAAAATGGATTTAACTTAGTTTTTTATCTTTAGCATCTTCCTCTTCTGCCATTTCTTCCTAGTTCACCTGTAACAATCAGTTCAAAGCTGTCTGCCTACTCTGAAAATTATTGAGTCATAATGAAAAGAAAACCTGTAGCCCAAATGTGGCAAGATCACTCTGTGCTTTTACCACAAACTTCATGGCTGGATGCCTGTCTTGCAAGTGGAGACTCCACCTCTGCACAATCTCAAGAAGCTGAAATCCTCTTGCATCCATATTGTTCAGTGAATATCAGCAGATCAGGAAGTGGAGGTGTCCTGTGCCTGCACCCAGTGTGTTTGTCAGACTGATCTGTAGTGGTTTAGCCAGAGAACTGGCATCTTTGGCTGCTACTCAAAGTCTTGACTAAAGGTTTCATTCAGGGCAATACCAGGAGGGTGAGTTGCTGACTTGATCCCATGTAAATGCTTTCTCCAGAGATTTAATTTTTTGCAGGTGGAATTATAAAAGAGTAGGGATATCAGCAAAACAATAATCCTGTGCTCAAAAGAGAAAAGTTATCCTAATGTACTTTGGCCAGCAAGAATGACAAAGGCTGGTTGTGTTCAGAGGTAAGCTGGTAATGGGGTGTTTGAAGGGTAGGCCTTGAGGGTTTGTGCTGTCATGCCTTAGATTATGGCAAATTAGTTGCTCCTAGAGCTTTTGAAACTGGTTGTCACCTCTCTTCAGATGAGATGCGAAGATGGCATGTGGGAAAACCAGTTTCCCCAGTGGTCACTCAGTCTTTCCCTCAACATTCAAGGTTACCAGTGCACTTGTCTCTTTGTTTCCATAAGTGACTATGACTAATGTGTTTCACAGCTGCCACCAGCTGTCTCCACATGCTTTGTGCAGAGATGATGGAGTGAAAGGGCCTTGTCTGTATTGTCCTCCACTTGGCTGGTTGTTAACAGTGCAGGGGTGTATCAGGCCAGCTGTGATTTACAGCTTCAGCTGGTTGCTGTGGGCTTCTCTCACATTGCAGATGTGACAGTGGTGCTGTTACGGAAAGAACTGGGTGAGTAACTTCTGGTGGGCATTGTTCAAAATGCTGTCTCCAGTCTCGGCCTCTTGTCCCAGCCTCACTCACATCTTGTCACACTCTGCTGCTTGGGGCTTGAGCAAGTTCCCTGTTCTCTCATGGTTGACTAGTTCAGGTACCAAATTTTGCAAACCCTTGGGGCACCTGTTAGAGCCCTACTATACTTTGAAACTTCTACACCGGCATAGGCAGTGATTTGCTGAACTGGGACCTTGCTCACAATGTCCTTAGTAATTTTACTCAGCTCTAGGTATCTTCCTGGACTGTAATATCCCTTTCAGTCTGAAAAGGTTTGCTCCAAAGTCAGTCCTGTTCCATGGATTTGATTCCCATACTTCTGGTTATTGCAATTCAGTGGCTTTCTTTTTATTGTTTTTATTCTGGGGTTCACTGCAAATTTACAAAACTATACTGACTTTCTCAACTCCTGAACATAGTACAGGGGCCCACCCTGAGGCATCAGAATTATTTGTCTACTCAAGGTGCACAGAAACAACGATCTCTTAGACAAAAAAGGAGGAAAGCAGCTGCATATACGCAAGTAGAAAGGTATCTCTGAGTAGACTAGGTGAGGGAGCAGCTTATGAATTTTAAGTATAAAAACAGTAATTGAGGGTTTTTTTGTTTCTTTTTTAAAAATTGCTTTAACAGGAGGTTAGGTTGTGTTTTAGGTAACATAAAGTTGCAATGTAAACTGAGGTTTTCTGTTCATCAATGCAAAATGTGCCTCTCTACTATAATGCAAAGTCAGTCTCTGTTGCTCTCGTTTGCAATGGAAGGAGATTATCTGAAGACTAATTTAACGTGTTTCTTGCTCGTATATGTAATCACCCACACAACAGTCCTTGCTGGTCTTTCCCAAACACTATTCAGCACAATTCCTATTTAAAAACAAAACAGGGACTGCATTGAGTAGTGGAACCTAATGAATTTCTTTGGTTTGAGAGAGACCCTGGAGAGAAGAGTCCAGCGTCCAGGTGGTTTAAATAGAACGTTAAACCAATGCAGCTATGCTCTCAGACCAGCGCAGCTTCCTACCTTTCCCTCCATTTACATGGGAATTCAAAAATAAACCAAGCAATACATGAGCCAGTTGATGTGCTTGCAGGTGGAATGTGGGTTTTTTTAAAATTTGAAGATTGAGATTTCTCTTGTGGAAGAACTCATTGTGGCTGCAAGAGCGTGAAGTTAGATTACAGCTCTTCTGCCCAGCTTATTAAATGCAATTAGGTATTTCGGACTCTTTTGAAGAAGACTGTGTAAAAGCTGTGAAGGCATAGACTGGAAGTGATAACTTTAAATTTTAGATCATGTGTGTGTTGCTTGACTACATGGACAATGTAACAGTGATTTTTATAGATTGGTTTCCCTATGTCAGTCACAAATAATTTGCTGTTTGGAGGAAAACTTTTAGTGGATACATTTCAACATCAAATTATGAGCCTATTTTCCCTCTTGCATTAACCGGGTTACTGTGTTCACAGGCTGGAAAGATTGTTGCTCTTTGAAGAAGCATGTTAGTGTATGTGCAATGCCCCATGCACTTTTTAAATACCTGTACATTCTCATCGTTAAACATGCTGTAGTCTGACAAACCGATCTTTTACTACTGCCCTGTCACATAGATAATTGTAATTAACTGCAGTTTGTTTTTTCCACTACTTGAAGTCATGTGATCTGAAAACTGGTGAACAAAAAGTATTTGTGCATCTTACTATGGGTATCTCTAAATAAAATGTATTTGTATAGTGTGTTGGCTTGGCTGATATTTTCCTTTATTTAGTAATACCCCACTGCAAGTTAATCCAGGGCAGTTTAAAAGCAAGTGGTCTTGGGTTTCTTACCCCAAGAGTCCAGCCTCTGTGTGGACATGGCTGGTTGAATAAAAACAAAGTGAACTGTTGTCATTTTTCCTTCACCAGTGAGTGGATTGATAACCTGAGAGCAATATCTCAGCTTATTTTTGTTTTTTCATGGCCTAAATATGACTCCTAGTTCTCTGTACAGCTGCAGTAATACTTGTTACTTCCATAGGAAATTTATCGGCAAGTGGGGACTATTACACTTCCAAGCATCCCCTTCCTGTTCTCATCATCTGATACCTCATTTGCTCTGAGGCAAGAGTTTCCTTTCAAGCACTTTATTTTTCTAAGGAGGACCTACCTCTTACAAGTGTTGAACAGCACAGGTAAATCTATCTGGACAGTCAGGTATAGGACTATGGTTTTCAGGGAGATCTTGCATCCTAAAACTGCATCTGTAGCACTTCCACTATTTTCACTGCACAGGAGAGTGAGGCCTTCACACAGGTGTCCTATTTCACTGCCTAGAAGTGGGGAAGTTATTTTTTCAGAGGAGGAATGTCTAAGAGGTTTAAGTTTTACGCTTGAGGTTAAAATCATGTTCCTAAAATCAGCTTCTGCCTCCCTGTCTTCACCCTTGGCCTCATCCTGAGAGGCTAGTTTCCATGATCATGGACAAACTGAAGCTTTGTAAGTAAAGGCTTTTAAGCTAGGTGGGAGACCATGTCTCCAGCTGCACCATCTCTGCTCCCTGTAGTAGGCATTAGTGATGCTTGTGAATGTTGGGATACTCTTAAAAAGACATAGGAACACTATACTGTCATTCCACTGTGCCTTCTAACCAAAGATGTAAACAAAAATCAAAACCCCTTGCCCTGGAGACATACAGAAAATGATGGGTTAGAGAGGGCTCTAGCAGCCAGGGTTACTAACTCTTCACCTGCCTCAGATGCTCCATTGAGTACAGCATTCAGGTGGTGTGGGACCTGTCAGCTGACTTACAGGACCAAAAATGAGCTCACAAATTTCAATGTCATTAGTATTCATTGAACTTTTACATGCATGTCCAGCTTAAATCTCGGCAATAAAAAGTCTAAATTGTCCCCAAGTATTCATCTATTTTGTTCCTGTCACCTGTCTTACAGGTCCTGTTGCATTCCCATTCACAGTGCAGATGAATCAGTTTGTTCCCTTATGTAAGGCAGCTCACCATTTTGGGAGGGAAGGGATTTTTAAGTGTTTCATGTCCAGAGCCTTCCCTCCTTCTGCCAAACAGTCTAGGTTCCCTTGCTGCTTTCTCACTGGCCATGCTTGGTGTGTGCATGTGTGGCCATCATCATTCCTGTCTGCAGAACTAAAATGAGATTCACTGCACTCCTTGGCTGGGAGCCTACAGCTGGTCTATGCTGTTACCAACTATGCCTTCACTGTATGCTACAAACATGTGGCAGTCGACATTACCCCTTTCAACACTCAATCTGCTGCCTGCCTCCAGCTCCAGCCCAGCTGCTGCAGGTTTGCTTGGCTGTCATCACTTCCTTTCTTGAGTGTATTTTGTTTCTGATCTCTGTGACTTGGGGCCTCAGCTTTTGCCAGCTAGTGGCATCGCTGTTGCACAAGGAGGAAGCCAAACCAGGACAGGATTTGGAATAGTTTCACACTGTTCTGTTAGTTCTTCCTAGCCATAGCTGTACTTACCCTGTCTGTTTCTAAATGGAAGATCAGGATAGTTTTTCAAATACAAGGTGCTTTCAAGGTCCAGTAAATGAATTATATAAATAAAGACATGCCATGACACAGTGCTTGAAATGGTTTTTTTTGCAAGAGTGGCCCATTCTTGCAGAGATTGAAAGTGAGAAAGTTCGTAGTATATTAGAAAACAAGAATTTCTGTGCTTTGTCTCCCAGCTTCCCCAGTCCCTCTCAAGCCTCCTCTGGAAGAACAAATGTCAGGAGGGCTTCAGCCTCTACAAGGCTCAAGGGACCATGTGGCCAACATGGTTTTTGGATCTATGGGTCAGCTGCTCCAAAATACTGCTCTGCACAGAGTCTTACTCCTTCCTCTTCACTGAGGTGTACCATGCGCTGGCAGAGGTGATAGAGAAGCTACGGGCCTCAAGTGCAGAGCTGTGATCAATAGGTCAGCTAGATATTGCTTGAACTATTTGTGCCAAAGATATAAACAGAGTGAGGGTCATGCTCCAGGGATGCTGGAGCGTCAGCAGTAAGATTTGTAACTCCTGTAATCGGTGCCTCTGGCTTTTTTTCCCCTGTGTTGTTAAAAGTTTTCCTGTCCTGGGGGTTTCCTCTCTCTACAAACACACTGCCATGCCTGATGCATGTTGAATGTGAAGCACACAGACTCAGCTACAACAGAAATTTTACAGATTCTACACAACTGGACAAAATGTAATTAAAGGTTGTCTTTGGGGAGACAGACTGACACTGTTGCTGTAAAACTCCACCCCAAATAACTGCAGTGTTCTAGGCAAGTATTCACCTAAGGAGCAATTTTGGCTAATTTCTCCACGTATCTGAGCCACAAGAAAGGTCTTGCTGCCAAAAGGGTGAAGAAAGGTTGGTCAGTACCAAGACAACAAGATTCACTTCCTTGTGTGCTATGGTGGCAGCCTGTGTCCTGCTGCTGAGGGCTGCTGGACACTGCACTGCAGCCACCCAGTGAGGATGCCAGCAGAGCATTATTAAGCTATAACAACTTGTAATCTTGCCACCTGATAAAGCCACTTAACTTAGACCTTTTTCCTTCCTGGAAATAAATTCTAGGAGTCATGATGACTTGCCATGTGTATTTATAGGAACATCTTTCCTGTTAATTGCAGAAAGCCAATTTCAGCTTTTTACCAGTATAAATAGGCTTTGACTCCACTGTCTCTGTTACCTTGTAGGCTGTTACTGTTGCACTTTGAGTTTATTTGGTTTTGCGGAAAGCGTTTAGTCCTGTTCTCTGGGCTGCTCAACTTGTTGCTTAAAGAGAAGGGAAACATCTGGAGCTTGAATGTGTATTGGTCCTGGGACCTAAGTCACAACACCAGCAACTAGACTCAAGCTGAACTTTGTGCCAGTGATCACAATGACTTGCACCCAGCAGATCTGCAGTTCTGTCCAACTCACTGTCCATAAACCCAGTCTGTAGTCCATCAGTTTGTCTATGAGATTCTTTCAGCAAACACCACTGAAAGCTTTGCTCAAACCGAGCAACACCCTCCTTCTCTCCCCTCATTTATCAAGGCAGTCATTTTATCACAGGGGGTGACCAGGTCAGCCCGACATGACTTCCCCAGTTTAAAGCCATACTGACTACTGCCAGTCACCTTCTTGTCCTCAATGTTTGAGGCTTTCAGTACTATCATCTTTGCAGGGCAGGGTGGAGCCTCACCCCCCTGCAGTTCCCTGGGGTCTCCCAAGCTCACTGCTTTGTTTTTTCCATTGCCCGTTGCTGCATCTACAAACAGCTCTTTTAAAACTGAAAACAGATGGCTGACATTTAACCAGAGCTGGCAAATATCCTTGGACATGCTATTCAAAACATTCTCCTAAAATGTATCACAGGATAAAAATCCTTGTAATTTATCCTAAGATGAAGTTTGGGGGAAAACAGCAAATGGTGCAAATCCAGCTTTCACTTTACAATACTATTAGTTTGTTACCATTCATTACAGGAACCTTTATACTACCTGGAATAAGGGAGGGTTGGAATTCCCCTAGGCTCGTTAAAGTCCAGCTGATAAAGGCAGATGGTCTGTAAATGCTGCAAGAGCCAGTATGCAACACAGTGCAAGGATGTTTAAAAGACCTTCAGTGGCCATCTACTCCAACTCTGCCCCACCAAGTTCTTTAAGAGCTGGCCAAGGAAACTTCTGGCTTCTTGGAGATAATTTAATCTTGGGGAATTTTAAGAGGTGGGAAGTACGACATTCTTAGAGCAGGGGACAAAGTGACCAGGCATCTGCAGACTACTTTCTCTGGTGTCACAGACAAAACAATGGAAAACAGATAAAGGACAAAATAGATAATTCAAGGCTAGATACACAGCTAATGCCAAACAACAGTGTTGTATGGAAAACAAGTCTATTTAACATAGCGTGTTTAGTTCTTACAAACAGTTTGGCTAGTAGAGGTAACAGTGGGTAGGTACATCAGAGAATGAAATCAGAGAATATGACAGAACAAACTCAGCACTCACCATTAGAGGAGCCTGCAGTGCATAGGTTAACCCCTGCCAGCATCTCTCCCAAACAGGTGTTTAAGCAAGGCTCTGCAGGATCAGTATCAGGCTCAGACATGTGGAACTTACTCGACCATCCGGAAGTAAATACAAATTCAGATAAAGTATTTTCTGAAAAAGGTTGGAAGAATGGAAAATAACAGTAGGGTTAAGATGGTTGTGCAGAACAATTTCAGATTCTGGTGACATAAAAATGCATCACTTTTTTCATCTAGTCAACCTACAAGGTGAGAAAATTTGGATCAGGGTCTGCAGGGACCACCTGGAGAAGAGGGTCATCTCCAGGAACACACTGACTCTAAAGAATGATCAAGCAGCCCGACACAAATTCCAGGGATGATGCTGAGACATGAGGGACTAACACAGCCCATGGATGTTAGGAATTTTAATGGCCTGGGCTTTATGAAGGCTGGACGCAATGGCATCATTATCCTTCTTGCCTTCACCACTGTGAATGATATCTCTAGCAGAAGGGCTTACTTCCATAATGGAAATGGCAACCCTTTCAAGTATAGGTGTCGCTGACGCTCTGCTTGTGCAGGCCTATCAACAAAATCTGACACATTAGGTCCCATTTCTTGGCAGCATCCCTACAAGTTTCACCCCACATCTAAATGGAGCAGCAATCCCAGGTATGCCCAAAGATAACATCTCGTTATCAAATCCTTGTAGCAGTTCTCTTGAGAGAACTCCACTTGCATCCAAAATTTTCAATTGTTCCATTATACATAGGGAGAATTCCATATGGTGGCATCCCACCCTTCAGAAGGGAGCACCTACTATTCCCAGATGCTCATGGACAAAAGAAACAGCAAAAATCAGAGGGCCCACAAAATCTTACAAAGTTCTATCAGTACGTTAGACACTCTGCATGGAAACTTATGTTAGTCTCTGATGTCCTATAAGCACATGGCAGTGGGTTTAGGATGAAGGAGGGAGGTCAAAGGGAAGAGAGAAAGAGAGAGATATATTAAACAGGGAGAGAAGGGAAGGAACAAAGAGGGAGAGAGAGATCAGCAGCCCTGGCTCCATCGCTGATGTAGCCGACAGGGTGTGCAGGGTCCTGGGTGCACACACACCTGGGCTTTGTGGGGGTACCTTTTTATAGATGAGTTCCCTGCACTGGAGGTAAATGTCTCCCTTTCTATGTAATGTAGTTACTGTGGAAATGGGTTGGAGGCTTCAGGGTATTTGGTTGTCTCCATATCCCCCTACAGCCCACGCCTGCTTCTTGACCTTATTGCTACACTTGTGCTGTGTTGTGTGTATCAAGGCTGTTTGTCCCAGAAATGTGCTGCTCCACCTCCATGTGGCCCCTTCTCGAGGCACATTCTGTTCATTCTCCCCGTGTGTTATAGCTAACAATCCTTGGCTGCTAGTACAAACAATCCTTGGTTGGCTCCACAGCTATCCAGCTATTGGTGTTTGAATTAGCCCCACTGTCTTCTGGGCTCCTACACAGATTCTCTGCAAACTCAACTCAAAGCTAAAAGTCAAGATTGGTTTCTTCATATTGAGCCACTCAATACTGAGCTCCTTGCAGAGCTTGTGTACCTGGATTATGTTGACTCTCTGAGGCTAGTGCCTATTTTGGAAAAAGGTAGTGCTGTTGAGGAGGTATCATCAGGGTCAGGGCTGTGAGACCAGTTTGCAACAAAGAGCAATATTTTATTAGACCAAGTGATGTAAAAAAAGAAAAACAGAGCACAAAGAAATCAAAAACTTCAGAATAAATAGCAAAAAACCTGAACTTCAGCTCAGTCAGACCAACTGTCCAATGAGCCTGAGGGGGAAGGGTTGGTACTGTGGAAAGTGGGACAGAGCATTAGCAAGAGGGAAGACAGGAAGACAGGACAGCCTGAGCTCGTCAAGAAGAGATGGTTTTAATTCCTGACTGCAACACAGAAGTAGAACAGACTCCTGAACTAGGAACAGGCTGATATTCTCAACACAAGCAGTTTTCCAACTCACAAATGTGATAGGCAAGGAGAATGCCAAAGCACCAGAACAGTGGTGTCCAGCCCATGGTATGTGAACTGCAGCCTATTTTAGAAATCTGCAGAAAGTGACTGAGAAAAACAATCCTGCAGTAAGCTGACATAGCCCATCTAGATTTGCACCTGCACCAGACTGTTATTTCCTGGCTGGAAAACTGAAGAGATTGCAAATCCTTGTCACAGCAGATAAGAATCCTGACACAGGCAATAGGTAGAATTTGCCTGCCAGGCCTGGTCAAACTTTCGCTGTGTTTAGTGCAGGGTCTTCTCTCCAAGTCTGATGTACTGAATCACAGGATCCTTTAGGTCAGAAAAGACACCTGAGATCAAGTCCATTCTGTGACTGATCGGCAACTTGGCAATTAGAGCACAACACCGAATATCACAGCCAGTCATTTCTTGAACACTTATACCACCTCCCTGGGCAGTCCATTCAAATGCTTCACAAATGCTTTCAGTGAAGAAATTACTTCTGATATCAGCATTCGGAGTGAAGGTCTTTGTTCCCAAGCCTCCACCAGTTTAGTCCTTTAGCTTTCCTCTGGAAGCTTTGTCAGTGCAGTATGCCATTTTCTCATTTATATTTACTCCATGTACAGCAGAAAGAATCTACAATACTTTGGTCCTGCTATCCCTGCTTAGTTTTCTCCTATTCCAAATGCTCTTGGGCTGGATTCTGTGTGATTTTCAGAGACACATTCCAGCTGGCACTACACCATCTGACACCAGCATCCCAAGAGCTCTCAGCCTTTGTTGTTTCGTGCTGCACACCAAATTTCCATCTTGATTATCAAAGGATTGCCAAGCCATGACAGAAGAATGCTAATAATACTGATTAAATCCACACATATTATGGAGCTGCAGACATATTTGTCACAAAGCTTGTGAAACTTTGTTTACAGCTGTAATTAATTGTCCCCCTGTAATAGTAATAAAACAGAATATCAACAGCTGCATCAAGAAAATCAACAATACCTGTGCATTCTTTGGTCTGAATTTCAATTTTGTTTAAAGGACCCCCTATCTTACTGAGAAAAAATGGGAACAAGGAGATCTTGCAGCTCCTTAGCAGTAGGATCTGTTGTAGCTCCTGCCCATCTATGCATTAAGTGTCAAGGATGCAGACTGGTTACATCTATCTACTCTATACAGAGAAGGCAGAAGCATGAAAAACACCAATTAATTTTCAGATATTTTTAGGGTAACATCAGATTTCATGCCCTTTCTATTTCCATGAAGAATATAGGCTCAAGGGACAGAGGATGAGCAAACAGTAGTAAAGGATATCAGACCACAGCAAAGGTCAAGGACAATGGGACATAATCACTGGTGGCACTGAGGGCTGAACAGTCTGAACATCACCTTCACCAGCCCTGCCTGCTCAGCACCAAGCACGGACCAACTTCCACACAGGGTAAGTAAGCCTGGCTTTAACATGCCAGGCCTTGCAAGGATGCCCAAAGGGTAAGGACGGCTGCATTTTGGGCAACCAGAGGTCCTGTACACAATGGAAAAAATGCGCAGCAGGAAAAAGCCTAAATGAAAGAAACGTTTCTGTTTGTGGGGTTTTTTCCCTCCTCCCTCCTGACTCACAACCCAAAACTCCTCATCTCAGGGAGTCAAGTCTTATTGACTATCCTTTCTTGCCATCTGTCCTGTCATTGTTCAGTTTAGGCTGCCAGAAGCTGCACCAAGTTCTCTAACACATCTCTGCTGTGCCAGCCTCTCCCTGTTCTCCATTAATCCTCACCATACTCTACTTGAATTTCTCCCCCTATAGTGCAGCTGTCTTTTGTCCTGGCTTTCTCCATGTCAACAGGGTGCATCCCTGTGTCCAGCCTCGCAAGGAGAAGAAGACGTTTACATTAATATAAGTGCAGAATTGTTTCCAAAATGCCCTGTTCCTAAGCCACGGGGGTCCCTCAGGGGGGCCCGTCAGGGTATCCCTCACGGGAGCTTCTCAGGGGGTCCCTCACACGGTGACCCTTCCAGGGTCTCTCACGCGGTCCCTGAGGGAGTTCCTCAGAGGAACCCTCGCATGGGCTTTTATGGGGCCTCTGGGCGGGTTCCTCAAGAGATCAGTCGTGGGCTAACTCCCCCGGCGCCTCCCGGGGGGACCTCTGCGTGTCTTTACCGGGGTCCCTCAGAGGATCCCTCACACGGCCCCCGGGAGCGGGTCCCTCAGGGGGTCCCTCACGCCACCTCGGGTGGGCCTCCGCTGGCCCCTCTCCTTCTTCCCGCCCCGGGCGCGCTGGCGGAGGGCGGGGCCGCGGTCACGTGAAGGCGAAAGGAAGGGGCGGGCTTTCCCCCCCCGCGCGCGCTGCTCACGTGGTCAGCGGGAAGGGGGCGGGAGGCAGAGGCGGAAGCAGGCGCCGGTGGATGGGCGCGCCCTGGCGGTGCGTGAGGGGCGCGGGGCGCGGGGGCGGGGCTGCGCGCTAGCGCGTCGCCTCACGTCACGTCACGTTACGTCACGTGGAGGGGAGGGCGGAAACGACCCCGCGCGCGCGTGGAGGAGGAGGAGGAAGTGAGAGGTCA